>JAODUE010003030.1:0-11413 GCA_027564755.1 Amblyopsis hoosieri
ACACACACACACACACACACACACACACACACACACACACACACACACATCTCATCAATTTCTGAACCCATCCGCTACATCTTACATCTTAACCCCATCTTAGCCATCAGATGGCGGCTAAGCCTCTTTGGGGCAGGGGACAATCTTTTTGGGATATTTCCAGGGTCCTGGTAGCCTGGCGTACCCAGACCTACAATTCAACGGTGTATGAATGTGTGTGTGTGAATGGGTGACCTTGGCTTTGCGTGGCCAGAAGGTTAGAAAAGCGCTGTATAAATGCAGTTTATTTACCAGTACCGTAGTGGTTACATGTACGAGGGGCAGGGTACACGGTATACCACAATGATCTGGTTCTACAGACAGCGAATATTGTCTCTCCACACGGACGTGATTGGTCAATACCTATGCTCTCCACAGGGACGTGATTGGTCAATACCTATTTGAAACCAGGACACATCCGGTATCCAATATCTTATGTTGCTGCCTATAGATTCTGTATATTGATATGTAGAAATGTGTTTAGAGACGCCTACACACACACACACACGCACGCACGCAAGCACGCACCTCGACCATCGTCTGGTTTCCTCGCAGCGCCAGCAGCATGCACGGACCCAACTTGTTCTCCGCCAGAGACAGAAGGAACTTCTTGGTCTTATAGCAGGAACCCATTAAGATATGGACCTATAGGAGAGGAGAGAGGAGAAATGAAGAGAAACAAAGTAATGGAAATACCGCCAGTCAGAAGGACCTTGAGCCAAGTGTGTGATAGGCTAATGATGATCCTGTTCACCACAACCACACAATATTTGACAAATGTGGTGCGTAATGTTAGGGTGTGTGTGTGTGTGTGGCTCACCATGCTAGCAAACAGCTCCCCGTCATCGTCACAAGCCACGCCCCCCGGGCTGTACAGCTGGAACCAGCCATCTTTACCGGACCGCACACTAAGAAGGCAGGAATGGACCTGTGCCCCACGCACACAATAAACAGTGATGAGGTCATAGTTAACCCCTTCACACAGACAGACATACACACACACATTTGGGAATACACAAACACACTCACCTCCTGTCTCGGATCCTCAGCAAACCTCTGAATGACGTATTTCAGTTCCCTGACCAGACAAAAACATTTTCAGACAACATTTTCAGACATTACCAGACAACAGGTTCTATAGCTAGTTAACAGCTCTCACACACACACACACACATAACTTTTACAATGTAGCGCAGATGTTTAAGACACAAACGTATGGTTCTCATGTGTTAAGAGCTCTATATAAAACAGCTTATACAGCAAAAAATGACTTACTTTGTGAATTTGGCATGAGCAAGGGCTCTGTGGAGAGAACAAGAGAAAGGAAGTTAAACTAATTTAAACTCTTCCAAAATTTCAACGAATCATTGTTGTCTCATTTATAAGTTGTTCAAAGGGAAGGCATGGACATTCAGTTTTACTATATTATTTTACAAACTATTCACAGCCACTCAAATATATATATATATATGAGTGGAACAGCCATGTAATCGACTTAGTAGGAATGTAAAATTCCCAGAAAAAATGTAAAACAAACTTTGATTTGAAAGATGATTGAGAAATAAACTTTGTAAATAAAACTTTGGGTGAAAATGTCTCGAAATTAAATGAATGAAAATGAATTGCACAGATGACGTGCGCACACGCACGCGCGCGCATGACGACACCTGTCCCCGCAGGATTCCGTAACGCGCCGGGCTACGCTACGGAGGGAGATCATTATGTTATTTTTCGTGGACTACCTGGGTCGTCTACCTGGGCCCGTTCCGTGGCACAAGGGCGCACGCCAGCAACACCCACCATCCTCCCCTGCGCTCCTGTGTTGACGAGACTGCTACTGTTCATCCTGAGCGAGCCGTGGGCCAACTGGGGCCCTGGCTAATGAACAGCTCCGTGCGCGCCCGCTGAACAACAGGCCAGCGCGTCTGCCGGCAACAACAAGGGCCCGGCCGCTCCCCTCCGCTAATTAGGCTGCGGCTAGCCAATTACAAACGAGGCTCGGGGCTGGCGAGCCAATTAAGAGCGCCCTCCTGGGAGAGAGGGAAACCCGGTCCTGCCCTCAAACCTCCCGGGGCGGGGATGAATGAGAGCGGGACTCACGTCAGAACTAGGGCCCCAGTGGGCCTCTTGCCAGATACATGCAGCGCCCCGGAGGGACAGAATATGAGGTGCACACTGACACACCCAAGACAGGAGGAGGACAAAGGAAAGAGACATATGAGACAGGGGGATTGTTCTACAGGTTGGTGGGGCCCTTCTGACCAACCAAACGTCCCATTCTGTGCAGAAGAATAGTATAATAAACACTGCAGGATTAAAATGAGCTAAATCACAAACAAAAACTCAGTCATTTTCCATGCTCTTCTGAGAAAACAAGTACAAATGAATTCTCAAAAACCCATTATCGTGCTGCTGTGGAAATGCTTTGTCTCTCTAACATTATCTGTTGCGTTTTGTGCTGTGTACATTTTGTATGTTCTCTAAAGGACCCCGAGTTGAACTGAACTGAAAAAAATAATAAAAGTGAAACAGGTGTGTGTGCGCGCGTGTGCGTGTGCGCGTGTACGTGCGTGCGTGTGCGTGCGTGCGCAAGACTCACTCTTTGGGGAAGGGAATTGGCTGTAATAGACTGGCAAGAGCAGGCCTCCAATCATCATAGTCAGACCTGCAATCGACAGACAGACAGACAGACAGGCAGACAGGCAGAGTAACAGTGGTGAAATGCTGCATAGCCAATATTCACTGTGCCACACTTATTAGTTATTAATAGTATTTATCTATAAAACTATCTTAGGTTTTCTGTTAAAAAACACAATTCAAATGAGCCGGAAGATGAATAAAGGAGCCCGTTGAAAACAACCGTAAAACATAATCCTCTGCTAAAGTGCTGCGTTTAAAGCAGCTCACAGGAGAGAAGTGGTTAAGTGACACAGGATCATGTTACACTCAGTTAAGTCTGACTTTGTTACAAATGCGACAAACACACACTATCACATTCTAGGTTCACCTAACCTGTTCACGAGCACCAGAGAACGAGCGTGCACGCACACACACACACACCTGGAACGCTACTGTACACTAAACGGTTATCTATCTTGTAATACAATTAGCTTTTTACATTGTGAAATAATAGTTTAAACCACTGGAACAAGCTCTGGCTTTGTTGCTGTGAGCGGTGTTGGCCACTTTGTTTATATTCCCATCTACGGAGCCAGGGCTGCGTGGCGACTCACAGCATCTTCAGGATGAGCGCGAAGCAGCCCAGCACGCGGTCGGCCTGCGCCGGCAGTTGGATGGACAGGGAGTTCAGCGCCGGGCTGACCAGCAGGCAGTCGATGAGGTTGGGCTCGCCGTCGCCCCCCGCGGGCCCGGAGGCCTTCTTCCTGGCGTTGGCCTGGTTGTTGTTGCGCTCCAGCTCCACCAGGATCTCGCTGGAGTTCACGATGGACGGCAGGGGCGACATGGGGGAGAGCGGGGAGAAGGGGGAGGTGGAGGAAGATATGGAGGATGTGGAGGAGGAGGGGGGCAGCGAGGGCGGGGCGGGGGTGTTGGCGGTGGGGGCCGGCGGCGGAGGCGTGGTGGTGCAGGGAGGCCCCCCCACCTCTACGGAGACAGAGAGGGGGAGCAGGGTGCCCGGGGGAGGGGTGGGGGGCTCCGGGCGGAGCAAGCGGAGAGGGAGGGGGGGCTTCCGCTCGCTGGCCTGCTGGCAGCCGTTCCTGATCTCCTTTAGGCTGGGAGAGTTGTCCCGACTAGAGAGGGGGGGTGGGGGGGAGAGAGAGAGAGGGAGAGGGAGAGAGAGAGAGAGAGAGAGTCAATCTTCGATATATGATGATGACTTAACGGCAGGGTCAGTCGTTCTCAAGAACGCCTGCTCGAATCAAAACAACAAACTCCCTCAGGACCTCAGCCCCCACACATTGAAACGCATTGCAAAGCCAAGCGCATTGTTGTGGCGAGCGCCATTTTCTTTATGTTCCCACGGCTGTGCAGAAGTACCACATTGTTTTTTTCAACGCGGACAGAGAACTGCAAGATAGCGAAATATGAGGGAGAAATTTAGGTGATTTTGACTAGAAGTGTTTTAGTTTACATACACATAATATAGCTTGCAATAGTTGACTATACCTTTATTAAGGGACCTAAAGAGCCTTATTGCTTGCTGAGGGGTGTCTATATCAACCTAGGACAATAACATCTAATAGACTTCAGAGCTAGCTTCGGGTCCCAGAGTTAGAGAGAAAGGTACAATCCCTGAGGTCAGGTCAACACTGCAGAGTGCTGTTGAGACAGAAACTGGCAGGCGTCGCTAAAACAGAAGGGAACCATGTCGACAGGCCACGTCAAATGGAGGGGAAGGGGTGGGGGGGGGGGGGTGTAGAAATAGGAACAGAATGACAATAGCCTAACAGAGCAAGGTGAGTCAGGCCTCGGAGAGATGGCTCCCCCGGTGGACAGACGCCGTCATGGAAAGTGAGCTTATCGAGTTCCTCCGCTGGGGAAGGTAATGCCTGCAGGTGATGTTTTACATCACCTGCAATTGTGTCAAAACAAAGTGGAACTGCTTCCAGAGCGTTTCAAACGAGTGTGGTGTGTCAGTAGGGTTGGCTTGTGGTGGTTGCTAAAAGTCACGCATTGACCAGCCAAACAATAGGAAATAATAATAATAATAATAATAATACACCGTTTATATTGCACTTTTAATTCAGGGGTTGCAGCTCAAAGTGCTTTACAATTAAATAAGTTAATTAGGAAACAAAAGATTAAATGGTAAAATTATATTAAAGGATTATTTCTCACAGAGAACTAAAAATGGGAGGCAATACGTGTATAGATGACGTGCTTCTCAGATCTGCTTATTCTAATAATAAACGATAAATACAATAGTAGTATTGGCTACACGCCAATGGTCAAAAACAGTGCGCTGGCCCCAGTCCATGGTCACCAATCATAACCACCTGCAGAGCTCAATGCTAAAAGCCTTCTTACACCCATACACCACCCGGGGATCAAAAGGAAAATTTAATTATATCAAATACTCATAACGATGCGGCTATTTGATTTAGTCGTCATTACTGTTGACTTTGTTCATGAAAACGAACTACCCTTGAACTTAATTATGTAGTGTTGATTAGAAAGACTGTGTGCTCTGCATAAAATGGCATAAAATAGCATTTGAAGTATTTAATAACTGTTATTACACGTTTCTAATTCAAAATATAACATGTTTTGAAATTGCTCATCTGAAAAATGTACGTTTGGAACACTTTAAATATTTGTCTGCAACTCACTGTGGCTGAGAGGAATCTGTCCTGGGGCACATCTGCTATCGGATTGCATGAGAAGATCAATGGAACACACAGAAGCCAGAGGCGTCTTGCGTTCCACTGATGACCTGCATGTCCTCTCAATTCTGACCTTGACAACACTCAAGTAGCCTCAGCTATGTACTTTAATAAAGGTGGAGTCAGGAATGCTGGAGATATATTGTTGATAATTGAACTCCATCAAAACAAACCAACACCTCTCCTTTCAATGCCATAGGGTGCTCCATCAGAAGCGCAGCCCCCACACTGCCATGAATGCGAGAGCTTACAATCGCTGAATCCACCTTTAAAGCCAAGAACACTTCTGAGGCCCTGCTTGTTAAGAAAGCATGTTGTCCGAGTGAAGGCACTTCCAAACTCCATCTATCCTTTCTGGTGGACCTGCCACTATGGTTTGATGTAGAGCTGCCGAAACCTGGGAATACTGCACAGGTAACATTTTGTGGAATATGTAGTTCCGCTTTAAATAAACCTGCAATTATAATGTTCAATTATTTTTTGTTCCATTTTACTCAAATAGCCAACTTGACAAATGAAATAAAAAGTCCCCCAGATATGATGTCTTCTCTTTGGACACCACATTTAGAAGCAAAAGGTAAGCGTAAATACCTTCGCAAACAGGAAGCAGTGATGCTTACTGTATTTTCAGCAGCGAAAGCAATCATTTATACCGTATTACATGTATATGACTCGATAAAGAAACAGGATCCTCAAGACAAAAAAGAAAAAAGACAAAGGGGCTTAATGTAATTCAATAGTATCCTATTACTCCGACGGTCACAAAGTATGTGGTGAGAATAATGCACTGTACTGTACCATCTACAACAGACCATTATGGGATGTGCACACGTAGGTTTTTAAACAGGATTTCTGTATAATAGAAGGCTATACATATTCACAAAACCACAATAGCTAGGTTTACATAAAAGCCTTTTTTTTGTCATTCCGGTTGAAATCATTCCCACTGAAGACTTCGGGTTAACCGTCTAAATGGGATGTGATACAGCCTCAAATACGGTCTGGTGTTTACATGCGGCAATTACACGGAATAGCTGTAACATGTGCACGTTACGTAAAATAACGTGTCTCACGTGGACAACGCCTCCCTCCGGTGTCGAGCTTACGAGGGTATATGCTATATATGCTTCAGATGTTCAGCACAGAGTTGCTCATGTGACGTAGTGCTGATGAAGAGGCTGAGACTAGGGTCTATGTATCAGACGTTCAGATCAGAGTTGCCTAGTTGACGTAGTGCTGATAAAGAGGCTGAGACTAGGGTCTATGTATTAGACGTTCAGCACAGAGTTGCCTAGGTGACGTAGTGCTAATGAAGAGGCTGGGACTAGGGTCTATGTATCAGATGTTCAGCACAGAGTTGCTCATGTGACGTAGTGCTGATGAAGAGGCTGAGACTAGGGTCTATGTATCAGATGTTTAGCACAGAGTTGCCTAGGTGACGTAGTGCTAATGAAGAGGCTGAGACTAGGGTCTATGTATCAGATGTTTAGCACAGAGTTGCCTAGGTGACGTATTGCTAATGAAGAGGCTGAGACTAGGGTCTATGTATCAGATGTTTAGCAAAGAGTTGCCTAGGTGACGTAGTGCTGATGGACAGAAGAGGCTGAGACTAGTGAATGGGTGCATGTGAGGAAACCCTGTACAGCGCTGTGAGTGGCCGGAAGGTTAGAAAAGTGCTGCGTCAATGCAGACCATAGCTGCTGCTTTTCTCCTACGTTCTGTACACACTAAGCTCAGCACTTACACACGACACACATTACATGTAATTACTGTAATTCACTTCCTTCTCCAACATTAGTAGGCCTTACAGCAGCGACCATCAACACACTACTCAATTAGTAGATGCTTTATTCAGAGACAGGGATGGTGGAGGATAGGGATGTCGCTTCACTTCACCCCACCCATGACCCATCGGCCACTAGAGGCCCATGTATATACCAGCTTATTCCAAAGTATGGTTTTTTGTATACAGAGATAGCAGACGCGTCCGCTTGAAGTATACTTTAAACATCATCACATCTTTTAAAACAGCGCTTGCAGTGTGTGTGTGTGTGTGTGTGTGTGTGTGTGTGTGTGTGTGTGTATGTATATTATATAATAAAGCATTGCATAAAGCTGGCATATCTAGTCAACATCCTAGCATTTGCAATGCATTTCCAATGTGTGCGGCAAAGCTTCGGAGAGTACCCTATTGCATTGAAGGGAGGTGTTTTTGTTTTGATTTTGAGTTGAGCAAGCGTTTTCACCCCCCCCCCCCGCATTTTGAAGAACTGAAATAGGAAGTTACCAAATACACAGATGATAGTCTGTGCATATTAAATGTTGAGAGGAATGAGAGTTTAATGTTGAATTTGAATGTATGTAAATGTGTGCGTGTGCGTGTGCATGTGTATAGTATGTGTTTATATACTGTGTGTGTGCGCGCATATGTGTGCCAGCGTGTACGTGTCTATGTACAGTGTGTGCGTGTGTGCACGTGTGGCTTGTGAATGTATGTGCTGGTGTTATGTGTGCATGTGCGTGTGTGCGTGTGTGCACGTGCACGTGACTGACCTGTTGATGAAGTCCTCGTAGCAGGAGTAGATGGCGGCCAGGCAAACAGCCACCAGGTTGGGCAAGACACGGGGGTGAGGACATTGCCCGGTCGGCCCGTGCATGCTGCACGCACACCAACACACACACGCACGTCAAATAATAGTCATGACAGCCCAGTGGCGTACAGCAGAATGTCTGAGTGAAACGGTGTGACTTTAAAGTGACGCTAACACTTTCTGCCACTAGATGTCACTCTAAGCAATTATTTAAAGTAACACTATATGACTTTCTGTCACTAGATGTCACTCTAAGCAATAATTTAAAGTGGTTATATATTACTTTCTGCCACTAGATGTCATTCTAAGCAATTATTTAAAGTGAATATATATATGACTTTCTGCCACTAGATGTCACTCTAAACAATTATTTAAAGTGATTATATATGACTTTCTGCCACTAGATGTCACTCTAAGCAATTATTTAAAGTGCATATATGACTTTATGCCACTAGATGTCACTCTAAGCAATTATTTAAAATGAGTATATATGACTTTCTGCCACTAGATGTCACTCTAAGCAATTATTTAAAGTGTGTATATATGACTTTCTGCCACTATATGTCACTCTAAGCAATTATTTAAAGTGGAGCGATTTTACTTTCTGCCGCTAGATGGCAACCTAAGTGCACCGGCATCTCAGATGAAAGCAAATGCTTTGTGTGACCACACACACACACACACACACACACACAAACTGGGATTACAACACACACATTCCCTGATGTCATTCTCTGATTAGGACACAAATACACCGCTATATCTTTATACAGAAAATTGTTGTTTGCTGCTATATTAATGTTTAAAATACCGTATAGAACACCTTTAATTAACAAATGTGAGTAAAGCCTTTCAATGCAATCTTTCATTAGAATACATTTATAATAATAAAAATAATTCCGGGAAATTATTTATGATTCACTGTGAAATGTTAATATGATTGCATCTATATTTTAACTAAACACACTAAACTTGTGAAGAGTGAGTGAAGAGCACTGTCTGTATCTCACCTGTGGACAAACTTCTTCACAACCTCCATGCCGGCGTTGAGCTCATTGAGAGCCAGGATGTATTCCTGTGTAAGGACACGCAGCCGAGGACATTTTCCGAAGTCCTGTACACAACGCCCCACAAGCTGTTATTGGCGCAGGCTTTACTCACGCGAGTGTAAGGCGCTCTCACATAAAACACGGTCCAGACAACTCTTTAACCAGTGCCAATGAAGGTTCACAGTCACAAGCATCAGAAACTTTGTTTCATCTTTATCTAGGATTAGGAGTGTCACAATAACAGATTTTCATTACACAATAATTTTGGACAAAATAATTCACGCTAATGATATTATCGTGATATCAATATATATAAAAAGAATATGCCTAATTCTATCAGTCAAATTAATCTTCATTCATCTTCATAAACTTCAGGCTAAATTTATAGTCGCGGGTCCATCAGGTTTAAGGAGAGGTGCTGGATTGTTTAGCCAATATTATGTGTCCATTTTCAGCACAATATCAATATTTCATTTTTTATTATCACGGTTACCGCCAATAACAGTATATCGCGACACTCGTAATCTGAATATGTAATAATATTAACTGTATTTATACACACATAATTAAGAGACCACGGCAGCAATTTCTGGTTTTACTATATTTTTTTTAATAACATTTTTTGATGTGCAGTTGTCTCTTAATTCTTTCCAGAGCTGTAGGTATGCAATATATGTATTCTTTGCTTTATTCTTTTAACCAAAGTAGTGTCTCCTAACTTCAGCACTCTAAGCCAGTGTTTCGATGTCTCACCATGTTGTGTTTGAGGATTCTCTGGACCACTGGAGTAAAAACTTCAATCACAACCATTGATCGGGGACGTTCTCGACAGTGCTGCACAACAAAGGCATAAACATTGTCAAATATATTTAAAGATATGGTTCATTTTCTACAGAAATACCATGCAATGCTGTTACCTTAAAAAAAAAAAATAATAATAATAATAATAATAATAACAAACAAACACACAAACAAACAAACACTAGCTAATCACAACATGTAACAACTTAGTAATAGCAAATTCTGCCCTTTAGCCATTTCAGCTTCATATAAATAGGATAAGTATCCAGCAGGTACATGATCAATAGGTTTTAAATGACTTACTACATGCCAACGTTACCACCCTTTAGTGGTGATGGAAACATCACATAGTATATGCTAATGTTAGCGATGGAAACATCACATATTACATGCTAATGTTAGCAGCCTTTAGTAGTGATGGAAACATCACATAGTATATGCTAATGTTAGCGATGGAAACATCACATATTACATGCTAATGTTAGCAGCCTTTAGTAGTGATAGAAACATCACATATTACATGCTAACGTTAGCGATGGAAACATCACATATTACAAGCCAACGTTAGCAGCCTTTAGTAGTGATGGAAACACACAGACATCACACACATCGGAAACATCACATATTACATGCTAATGTTAGCAGCCTTTAGTGGTGATGGAAACATCACATAGTATATGCTAATGTTAGCGATGGAAACATCACATATTACATGCTAATGTTAGCAGCCTTTAGTAGTGATGGAAACATATTACATGCTAGCGTTAGCACCCTTTAGTAGTGATGGAAACATCACATATTACATGCTAACGTTAGCGATGGAAACATCACATATTACAAGCCAACATTAGCAGCCTTTAGTAGTGATGGAAACACACAGACATCACACACATCGGAAACATCACATACGCATTTACAACACAAGTCAAACAGCCTCACCTTGCAGAAGAACTCACACAGGTCCGGTGGTGGATGGTTGTTTTCCAACAAAGGAGCGATAGCCTACACACATAAAAACACAAAGGTTAATATACAACTGTCCTATCCTATTCTTTCAGTCTTTACAGTGGCAATAGGTCAGTATAGCCTGTATGTAGACATGCAGAAAAAGCTACACTATATCAGCATGTGGTAACATTGTGGTGGTCCAGTGTGTCTGTCAATGTGAAAGTCCTCGTGCAACTATTGTCTTTAAGAAGCTAATTGTAAGCCTATACACTTCAATTCACCAAACATCTACTTGCATTTCGCTAGCTTACCGCTCTGTGCGTGTTGAAAAAATGATCTGTTAACTTCTACACAGCCGTAACTAGGAACGTAAACAGGGTGGCGAACACCTTCACAACAACAAAGCTTTGCTTCACAATGTGTTTCAATGTGTGAGGCGGCGCTGTAGGGGGATATTTTTTGGATTTGAGCACGAAGTTAGCAAGCGTTCTCGATAATAATTAACCCTGCCTTTAATTTAAACCAGACAAATGTTGACAGTTGGGTAAGGATGAACTGAAAAGGAAAACCTTTCAAAGGCCGCGGCGGGGGGGGGGGGGGGGGGGGGGGGCGGGGGGGGGGGGGGGGGGGGGGGGGGGGGGGG
>JAODUE010003031.1:0-11412 GCA_027564755.1 Amblyopsis hoosieri
CCCCCACCCACCCCCCCTGTCCTCCCCCTCTCCTACCAGTGACCCCATCCCCCCCCCCCCCCTCTTTCCCTTGACGCTGTGCTGTGGGGCGTCATGAGCATAGTGATCCCACTGGGCGTCACCACACCAGAAACCTCCTACTCAGACATGGCTGCTGGATCCGAGTGAGTGTTTCACTACACACTCTGTGTGTGTGTGTGTGTGTGTGTGTGTGTGTGTTTATTTTACCTTTAGTTAACCAGGTGATCTCATTGAGATTAAAACCTTTATTCTATGAGAGATGTGACCAACATGGCAGCATGTTTACAGTAGATTCACTAAGGCTGGGGGAAAACATTAATACTGCATAGTTTCACAATATTTCCCATGGCGATAATATATCGATACACGGGCGCCAAGTATCACAATCATTTTTTTGTGTGTAATTTTTGTTATTTTAAATTTCATTATATAAATTGCACATGAGAATTTATTATTTATGACATGTTCATGTCAGTTAGTCAGCTTGACAATCACATTTTGCAGCAATTTATGTGAGATGAACAAATCGATGTTGACATAGATTTCCTTTGGGGACATCATTTGAAGTTGGAAAAGTAATAAATTGCAAAATATCGTATCGTGGTAATATCGCAGAGGTTCGAATGGTGGCATTGCTATGACGACCAGCTTTGTCTCCTGGAGGAACAATCTGCAGTTTGAAAAGAAGTACCAGGTGCCAATATACAGTGTCGAGCTGAGCCGGTGCCGCGCAGTGGGAACGTTCCGTTAGCATCTTCTCTCGCAGGAGACATGACTGTAATGGCAGGGTCAGTTATTCTTGCTATTAACTCCCCACATATGGATGCGCATTGTGAAGCAAAGCGTATCGCTGTGGCTTTGTTGTTGTTGTGAGCGGTGTTCGCCACTTTGTTTATGTTCCTGTGTACGGAGCCAGGGCTGTGTTGAAGGAAGCTAGCGAAGCGCGTGCGTGCGTGCGTGTGTGTGTGTGTGCACGTGCACGCGGGGTGACTGACTGTCATCACTGTGTGTCCCCAGCCCAGAGTCAGTGGAAGCGAGTCCCGCCGTCAACGAGAAGAACTTCCACAGCCACAGCTGTGGGAGTGCCCAGGGCCACGGGTACCAGGGCCTGCCCTATGCGGTGAGTTCACGGCCCTCCTCACCACCGCACACGGTGCCTCTGGCCTAGATGAGAGTACATGCGTCACATCACAACAAGATGGATGGATACAAAGATGAACTGTGTTACCGTTTTGTGTCATGAACGCACCGCAAGGCCTGCTGGCTTCACCGAGGCCTGGCGTAGAGCCGTGTGTGTGTGTGTGTGTGTGTGTGTGTGTGTGTGTGTGTGTGTGTGTGTGTGTGTGTGCGTGACAGCAGAATGTGTCGTACTGTATTTTGCCCTCATTTTCATTCCTCTCCATTTTCCCTCCTTTTTTTGCCTGAACACGTTGTTTGAAGATGCAACAGTCTTCCGTTGTGTGTTGTCAGGATCACACCTATGGAGCCCCCCCTCCCCCCACCCCTCCAGCCTCCCCGCCCCCCCCACGCACCGTCCTCCCCCAACGCGCCCCGGAGCTCAACGGCGTGGCGCGCGGCCCGCGTTACCACCACCCCGCGGTCGCCGTCACCGCCGGCGACGACGCCTCGGCCGACAGCGACAGCTCGTCCTCGTCCGAAGACGAGGACGACGACGAGGAGGAGGAGGAGCGGGGGGAGGGGCGGGGGCCGGCGCCTGCCTGGTGTCGCTGCTCCTGGCCGTCGCACCAGGGCGGCCCGCTGCTCAAGTGCCAAGGCTGCAGGTGAGGTTACCGGGGGTGATGGGGAGGGTGGGCACTCCTTGTTGACTGCAGCGCTCACGTCTGACTTGTCTTGTTGGTCACCTGCAGGGGCCTGGACAGACGGAGAGGACCGGACGGACCGCACAGGAAGTCCGACAACGTCTCCGGTACGTGCACACGCTTCTCCCTTCCAGGGGGGTGGGGGGAAGGGGTTGAGCGCTGCTAGGGGACCCCCCTCCAGCCCCGTATTAGCCGCTTTAGCCTTTGGGAGTGTATGTACACTCCGACGTTCCGCTTTACAGCACTTCACTGCCCGGGCAGGTCTGTGCGGCGTGCTGAGCTGACGTCTCCCTCTTCCTTCTCCAGGGGGCGACAGCAGCGTCACCGAGAGCGGCGACGAGGAGGTGTCTGCGTCCGGCGTGTCGTACACGGCCACGCAGCACACGCCCACGAGCATCACGCTCACCGTCAACAGGCTGAAGAGGAGCAAGGCCAAGAAGAGGAAGAAGAGCACAGAGAAGGCCCGTGCCACGCCCAAAAGCAAGAAGGTCAAGGTGCGCTGGGCCGTGGGAGGATGGGGGGGGGTTGATTCCCATGTTTAAATGGATGTATGTTTATATTCTTTATCTTTCTTTGTTCAGGCCTTCAGGGAGGGATCTAGAAAATCCATGAGGATGAAGGTAAGACATCATTGAAATTCCTGCACTCTAACCCCTCCTCCCACCTGAGATGACCTCTGACCTCTGACCTTTTTCCCCAGAACTCCACGCTGGAGGCCACTGTGCTGGACGAGAACACGGTCGAGGGCTGGGAGACCCGCATCCGCCTGTGGACAGACCAGTACGAGGAGGCGGCGGCCAACCAGTACAGTGCCGACGTGCAGATGCTGCTGCAGGTGGAGGGAAGGAGTGCCCCCGCCACAGAGACCCCTGCCGGGGCCCCCACCGCCGTTGCACGGCCCGGGGGCCCCGACGCCGGTGCACGCACAGAGCTGTCCTGTAACAACACGGTGCTGGGCTCCCAGATGCAGGTTAGCAGCATGTTAGCACTAGTGTTAGCATTAGTGTTGGCATTAGCATTAATGTGTTAGCACTAGTGTTGCCATTAGCACCAGTATTTCCATTTGCATTAATGTGTTAGCATTAGCATTAATGTGTTAGCGCTAGTGTTAGCATTAGCATTAATGTGTTAGCACTAGTGTGCATTAGTGTTGTTGCTAGTGTTAGCACTAGTGTTAGCATTAGTGTTACTGATATTAGTGCTGGTGTTGGCACTAATTTTGTTCAGTTCACCTTAAAACCGTGTCAGCTACTCAATCATGCGATTCCACTAAACCCCAGTTCACGTTGTATCATACAGCTAGGTGCCCCCTTGATATTTTTGCTTATTTAGCTAGCTAGCGTGAATACTGAATAGTGCTTATCATGTATGGACCTGATCCTTTGTCTTGCAGCTACAGCTGGGGCGCGTGACGCGGGTGCAGAAGCACAGGAAGATCCTGCGAGCGGCCAAGACCCTGGAGCCCGGTACGCTGGTCATCGAGTACCGGGGCAAGGTCATGCTCAAGCAGCAGTTTGAGGTCAACGGGCACTTCTTCAAGAAGTAAGGGGGTCTGGCTACGGTCTGCTTTATAAGGTTTATTTACATTTAGTGTGTAAACACATTTTGTTCAGAGTGTGAAGCTGCTGGGATGAGGATTAGCACCGCTAAATCTGAGGCCATGGTTCTCAGCAGGAAACCGATGCAGTGCCTACTCCGAGTAGGGAATGAGTCCTTACCCCAAGTGAAGGAGTTTAAGTACCTCGGGGTCTTGTTTGTGAGTGAGGGGACATTAGAGCGAGAGATTGGCCGGAGAATCGGAGCAGCGGGAGCAGTATTAAAATCACTTTACCACACCATTGGGACGAAAAGAGAGCTGAGCCGGAAGGCAAAGCTCTCGATCTACCGGGCAATTTTTGTTCCTACCCTCACCTATGGTCATGACCGAAAGAACAAGATCTTGCGTACAAATGGCCAAAATGGGTTTCCTCAGGAGGGTGGCTGGCGTCTCCCTTAGAGATAGGGTGAGAAGCTCGGCTATCCGTGAGGAACTCAGAGTAGAGCCGCTGCTCCTTTGCGTCGAAAGGAGCCAGTTGAGGTAGTGATCTGGTAAGGATGCCCCCTGGGTGCCTCCCTTGGGAGGTGTTCCAGGCACATCCAGCTGGGAGGAGGAAGACCCAGGATTAGGTGGAGAGATTATATCTCCACACTGGCCGGGAAACGCCTCGGGATCCCCCAGTCAGAGCTGGGTAATGTGGCTCGGGAAAGGGAAGTTTGGGATCCCCTGCTGGAGCTGCTGCCCCCGCTACCCGACTCCGGATAAGCGGGAGAAGATGGATGGTGTAAACACGTTTATATTTATTTTCCATTAAAAAAAAGAATGAAAATGCACTCTATTTATATAGTGCCTTTCATGTCACGCAGCTCAAGTGATTTTACCGTAATTTCCCGGCTATTAACCGCGGTTAATACATTGATTTTGCAAACTGTCGGCAGCTCTGTGGCTAATACTCAGGTTCAGTCTATACACTGGGTTACATTTTCTCTCTCATTGGGCTATTTTTAATATAATTTTTAAGGTAATTTGGGGATATTGTTATACATCCAAAACTATAATTATTTGTTATGTTAGTAGGACAATCTGACATGGTAGAGGGCTTTCACATGGGAATTGGGATCCCGCTCTCCGTCCTGCCCATCTCTCATGTGAAAGGCAAATCTACTGCAGAGTCAAGGAAGCGTTGAGTCTGGTTCTGATGTAATCATGAGAACAGAACAGTAAACAAACCATGTAGATGAACCAAAAGATAGATCTCTAAATAGTCTATACAGTCTCTAAATAAACCTAGCCTACTTTATTTATGAATTACGACAACATATGATGTTGGTGAATATGATATGCATGTAATTTGTGCGTTTTCTTACATTGTTTTAAAAATAATGTCCAATAAACATGTCTATTTCGCGCATTCTCTGTCTGGTAGGCTACCCATATGGTAAAAGCTTGTGAAACGTGATTTACATTTTTTTTATGACAAACCGCCGCGTCGCCACCTTAAAAGTTAATATATTATATCCGATTGTATCTCGGAGACGGGCGACCGCTTGTTCTTCATTCATTAGCACACAAATATTTTCCATGGGTTTCCATGATGGCCCACAAACAAAGCTTTCTAATGTTACTACAAAGAATACAGTAGGCTACTTAACACTGTTGACAAAAAGCTATCCATACTTTTTTTAGGCTACATTCCAATAAGCAGATATAGAAAAACTGACCTGAACATGGAAATAAATGAAGAACAGAAAATTGAAAATTATTTTGCTTTTTTTATTTTATCCAGGTAAATCCTTCTGGCAGTAGTATAGACTTTGAGTAGGAAGCTGCATCTAATACACATAATTTGAGCATGTTCACGTATCTCCTGCAAGCACAGATATATATTAATGACGCCGTTTGTTAGCCATGCCGTTCGTTGACGGTATGGCTTAACACAGTAGCAAACAATAGAAACATCTTGGAGAGCTCCTTATGGTGTTTATGTTTTGGGTTTGATTGAGTTCAAATATCAACATGCTTTCTCCAGAATGACTTATTTTCTATATTGTACTTTTTAAATAGCAATATCAGGAGCTGTCTGAAGTAAAGTAATGGCATGGTGTTGTGCTCTTCCCGCAGGCCGTATCCCTTTGTGCTGTTTTACAAGTTCAACAAGGTGGAGATGTGCGTGGACGCACGCACCTTCGGCAACGATGCCCGCTTCATCCGCCGCTCCTGTGCTCCCAATGCAGAGGTACGATGAAGCGCCTGTGTCCGCATCGTGTGTGTGGTATAGGTCAAAGGTCACCTCCGTCACTGTAATACCTCCTTCCAGACAACTCGGAAAGTGCCACTCAAATGTTTGCAATTTGTTCGCAAGCAGAATAAACATCCAGACAGAGCACATACGTACTACCTATCATATAGTGAAGCCTGTTCTGCGTGTAAACTGATGTCAAAATAGCCTACGGCACCATGTTAGTAGGTAGTTGGTCACGGTCAGCCATACTTTTTGTTTACATTGAGCGTCGTGCACCTGTAACGTGTGGAGGTTGGAGGCTGTATATTTAATCTGAGAAAGGTGTGTAGTGCAGCAGTAGCTCCGCCCACTGTGTAGTTGTGTGTAGTGCAGCAGTAGTGCAGCAGTAGTGCAGCAGTAGCTCCGCCCACTGTGTGTAGTTGTGTGTAGTGCAGCAGTAGCTCCGCCCACTGTGTGTAGTGCAGCAGTAGCTCCGCCCACTGTGTAGTTGTGTGGAGCCTGCTGACACCTCCCAATCGGCCACCAGGTGCGGCACATGACGACAGAGGGCATGATCCACCTGTGCATCTACGCTCTCTGTCAGATCGCCAAGGACGCAGAGGTCACCATTGGATTTGACTACGAGTTCAACAGCTGGTCAGTCCTCACACACACACACACACACACACACACACACACACACACACTAGTGCATATGTACTGTACATTATGGGGCCAAACATGATGACATCGCCGCTGCCAGCAGGACGACGGGGTCTTCACAGGACTCCATGGTCTAATTAGCTGCGTGTGAGATGCACATCAAAACAAATGACAAATATCTAGGGGTGTAACGGTTCACCAAATGCACGGTTCCGTTCATATCTCGGTTTTTGAGCAACAGTTCAGTTCATACCGCGCTTTTTATATTTTTTATTTTTTTTTTTTTGAGCGGTTTAATCTGGGAATTTTTTTCTGGCCTTGATTACATTCGTAATAGTCTTCTTTTTGTCTATACTTTCTGCCACTAGATGGCACACTAGTACCTGCTTCTCATCCTAACAAGAACACTGTTCTTGTTGCCGTCCACACATGCCGCCAGCACTAGGTAAACAAAAGATGAGATCGGATTACGTTACAACACCCTGCAATATTCCACTACGTCCTTAACATAGAAAATAGTAATTGGTTGCTGCTATATTCATGTTTTAAATAGAGACATTTAAAACAAAATCTACAATTTGTTATACTAAGTTTGGAACCACATGATGGCAAAACAGACAGCGGCCAGAGACTGAATAAAAAATAACCTGGAAAGTTTGGGACAGTTCTCATACCTTGGTGGACATCATTGATATTTTATTGACACACGTCAGGTAGGTTTCGTGAAAGAGGCACCCACAAGAAAGGTAACTGCCTAACCCACCCACGAAGACGACCTGTATATGAAGATGCACCTGTAGCAGGTTGTGTGTGTGTGTATAGACCCCGCGACAAGAAACCGTGGACGTTTGTATCGCAGTTTCGGTTTCAGAACTGTTACACCCCTACACATTTTTGACTTTTTCAGAACTGCTTTTATTGTGTGATTAATGTTGTGTGTTGCTTTTATTGATACTTTCAATATTATAAAGCATCTGATAAACGCGCTCTATAAATAAAATGCATTATAAAAACATCCATTGACACAGGGGGGTCTGGTTGGTCTGCTCCCAGCCAGAAGGTTATGACCCTCGGAACTCTGAGCCTCCTGTATCAAGACATCCTCCCCATAACCCTGTACCTGTGCTCCCCCAGTAACTACAAGGTGGACTGTGCCTGCCACAAGAGCAGCCAGAGCTGCCCGGTGCAGAGGCACAACCTGAGCCCCTGCGAGAGCCCCCCTTGCCCCCCTTCCCTGGCCACGCCCACAGGGGCGGAAACGCGGAGGAGGAAGGCCCGCAGGAAAGAGCTGGAAGGCCCCGCGCTCCCTCCGGAGGGGCTCCCCCCCGCCCTGCCTGGGGGGGAGCCACTACAGGGGCCCAGCGACGCAGAGGTGTGTGTGTGTGGGGAAGTGGTGGGTTGTCTTCTGTTGTGTGCACCCTTCTCTGGGTGCTCCAGCAATACCAATACCTTATAGGCAAGTGTCTCCACTCGGCAGCCATCTTTGAATCGCCCCGGGCAGTTACTTAGCAAGACTGTATTGAAATGAATGGGCAGAGAACCATAACTGCCCTTTATGGACATAACAACAGCGTGTATACAATCACAAGTCAAATCTGATCGAAGCAGCTTAAAACGTTTGGTGACTTTGACCCCAAAATAAGGTTTAATAATAGTTTTCCGCAGGTTAAACAGTCTTGCATCAGTGCAGCCACATGATTGGCTAAATAGGTTCATGCATGGCAGTTACAAAGCAGACGATTGGCTCTTTTCCTCCAACTGCCACATTTGCTTTTCAGAATTCTCCCATAGAGCTCCATTCACACAGGTGGCAGGTCTCCTTATACAGTGTGTCTGGCAATACTAATCACCCTCTCTTCTGTGTGTGTGTGTGTGTGTGTGTGTGTGTGTGTGTGTGTGTGTGTGTGTGTGCGCGGTGAAGGAGTCTCAAATGGAGGAGGTGGAGGAAGGGGAGGTGGATGAGAACGGCATCGGCCTCTCTGGGAAACGGGTAAACAAGCATGCACCGCCCCCGTTGTACACCGGGTGGCGCACAGCCCCCTCCCCCCCCCGGTGTTCTCCCCCCAGCCTCACACCCTCCATGTGTTCTCCCCCCAGCCTCACGACGGCTCTGACAGGAGGCGGCGGCTCACGGCGGACGAGGAGCCCAAGCAGGAGGAGCTGGAGGCCAGGGCAGGAAACCCCCCCGCCCCCCTGACCCCCAGCGCCGGCCTGGGGGTCAGCACGCGACGCAGCACCTACGTCACGGTGGGTACCCCTTGAGCAGCTATCCCACGGCAACAGTACCCCCATATTCGTGTTGATGATTACTACTACTGAACGCACATGTCCATGTGTTAGCTAGAATTGATTTAGCTTGATGAGCAGGTGAACTTCACAGAGCAGGGTAACTACTGACAACTACCCTGGAGAGTTAGCTGCTCAAGTACCCCTAGGGGTATGCGTACCCCTGGTTGGGAACCACTACATGTTTACTGCATGTGTGCAGTAAACATGTAGTGTTTACACCTACAGTCCTCTTTTACTGCTGTGTATTGTGATTACACTTGTTTACTGCATGTGCATTGTTTACCTGTTCGCTGCATGGCATGTATGTTGGGCTAACTGTTAAATCTGTTGCATCTTGGACTGTTCCACGTCTCCATTCAGCTATACTGCGTCTCCTAGCTTCAGTTTGACTTTGAATCATTCTTGAAAATCATTGTTTCAGGCCAATTAACCTAGTGCGTCAGCTTAAGCGTCTCCATGACTACAACACCAATAACACCCCCCCCCTTCCTCCCCAGGAGCCCTCGCTAGCGGAGGCAGAGAAGCCCCTCCCCCCATCCTCGTCCTCCAGCCTGCCGGTGGCGGCCTGCGTGGCCCCCAAGCTCCCCCCGCCTGCACGGCCCTCCAAGCCGCGCCCCAAGAGCCGCATGTCCCGGTCCCGGCTGAGCTCCTCCCAGCGGGCGCGCCGCCAGCGGCAGGCACAGGCCCTGCAGCAGGCCGCGGCCGCCGCCGCAGCGTCGGCTGCCGCGGCTGCTCTGGCGTCGGGCGCGCCACCAGAGCAGGGGATGCCCCTGGACGAGGAGGCGGGGGCCCCCGGGGGGCCGCGGGCCGAGCTGCGTCTGGGGGAAGGCGGCCCCGGGGCCGGCCTGCTGCAGGACACGGACGGCCAGGGGCCTGCGTGCCTCGGCAGGAGCCACGTGCGCTGCCCCAAGACCAAGAAGGTGGGCTGATAGCATAAGTGTTAGCTTTAGCTTTAGCTGATAGCATAAGTGTTAGCTTTAGCGGCTAGCTAGCCAGCCTACGTGTGTGAGTGTGTGTGTGTGTGTGTGTGCGCGTGTGTGTAGTTATATTTTTATAATACAACCATGATTATATTAGTTGTATCTTGGAGTCTATTTTCATTTTGTTTTCAGGTTTCATTTTCATTTCACAGTTTGATATTCTGTCCCACTGTGTATAGCGCCCCCCAAAACACGAAGGTCTCCCCGATTTGCTATTGCACATTGTAGAGAACCAGTATAAGATGATGATGATGGAGGAGAACCAGTATAAGATGATGATGATGGAGAACCAGTAGAAGGAGATAAAGGGACCTGGTAGAGGTTGGGGAGCAGCGCTGCGATCACACAGTGACTAAGTGTCTCTCCCTCCCGTAGTACCTGGTGACGGAGTGGCTGAACGACAGGGTCCCGGCCCAGGAGGCCCCTGAGCGCCCCCTGCGCCTCACCACGGACCCCACGGTGCTGGCCACCACCCTGAACATGCTGCCGGGCCTGTGGCACGGGGCGCTCATCTGCACCACACCCAAACACTACGTACGCTTCGGCTCGCCCTTCAACCCTGAGAGACGCCGGCCACGCCCCCTGCTGACTGACGGCACCTACGGCTGCTACAAGAAGGTGTCTGTACCTCCCATTTGTGTGTGTGTATAAATGTGTTTGTGTGCGTGTGTATATAAATGTGTGCGTGTGTATATAAGTGTGTGTGTGTATATAAATTCGGGCATGTGTATTTAGATTTTGCAGGAAATTAGGTGTTTGATTCTCAGAATGCTTAATTTTTCTATTCAATACAAGTAATTGGTGTTCAGATGGTTAGTCAGGTAAAAGTTAGAATTGTACATTTGACTTAAGTGCAGGGTTATTCTTGAGAACGCTTGCTGACTTTGAGCTCAAATCATAACAAGCAGCAAAGCGTAACAGCTATGTTGTTGAGCAGCGTTAGCCACTTTGTTTATGTTCATATTTATGAAGCCAGGGCTGTGTAGAAGTATCAGATAATTTAACATGACTTATCTTTGTCTCATTCTTTTACATCACACAACCCTGGCATGTTAACAGGGGTGTGTAGAGATTATGTCCGTTGTATATAATGTGTGTGTGTGTGTGTGTGATCATCCCCCAGAGGTGGATCAAGCAGGCGGAAGATGAGTGCTGCTCAGCCAGTCTGGAGGACGACTGCTCCTCCCACCAGAGCACCAGCAGCAGGTCCACACCACCCCCCCACGGTACGTGCACACACACACCCCCCCACACACACACACACACGATTATGGGAGAAAAAAAAAACGAATAATTATTTTGGTCAATATTGAAATCCCGATTATTTAATGAGTACTCATTGACTTTGCATTTACTGCACCTAAAAAACAGAAATTAACAGCGAAAACGCCTTCAACTGAAGTTTCCCTTAATACTTTTCAAGTTGACTTTTCATTTTCACCCTGTGAGCGGTAAAAGAGTCAGAACACAATATAAGAGTTTACCTGCAAAACGTAATGTGCAAAATAATATTTTTTTCTCAATTATATTGTTTTTGTAATTGTTAGGAGTCGAAATTGAAATCACAATTCAAATGTGGTTCATTGACAGCCCTAAAGGCAAAATTATTTGTATAGCACATTTCATATACTTGTTAACTCAATGTGATTTACATGAAATACAATAAGTTGATAAAAACATTCAGGAGTAGGGAGGAATAAAAGGGCTTGTTAAAGTGCATGTAGACACACACACACACACACATATACAGTACATACAGTATATATACATACAAATTTGTACATTCATGCATCTGCGTGTACACATACACTACCATTCAAAAGTTTGGGGTCACTTAGAAATTTCCTAATTTTTGAAAGAAAAGCACAGTTTTCTTCAATG
>JAODUE010003032.1:0-11412 GCA_027564755.1 Amblyopsis hoosieri
TTTAAAAACAAATAAAAGAATCTTAAAATCAATCCTAAAACGAACCGGAAGCCAGTGAAGGGATGCAAGAATAGGGGATATGTGGTGCCTTTTACGGGTTCCAGTAAGGAGTCGTGCAGCAGCATTCTGGACTAATTGCAGTCTCGACATTTTGTTACTTTGGGTTAATCAAGGCACTAAATACAAATGCATGACCCTAATATACAGTATGTGATGTCACAAAAAGTGTCATTTAATTTCTCCATCATCTCAGGGCTCACACTATTGGTTAAGGAGACACTTATCCCAGTGTGAGTGCAGTCTGGATGCAAATGTGAAAGAATCACATCTTTCTGATCCAAGAGCAGAAGCTACATCAACTGTGATTGTCGGCATTTCCAAAGTTCTTCAAGCACATTGATTGGGTGCACTGGCTTTACAGTGATATTGCTGGGAAAAAAGGCTTTATATATACGGGGAAGTGGAACTCCTCCGATAGGTACATCTGTAAGTTCTGTCATGGATGGCTGGCCAATAATTATACTGAAAGTAATTCTACTATAAGCATTTTTCTCAGGGGAAACCCAGTGTGTCAGCGATAATTCAATTCTCCATCTACATATCCACATGGACATGTCAACCTTAGAATGAGCTGTGAACATTAGAGCAAATGTATGGCAAATTATAACATGGCTAATGGAAATTTCATTAAAAAATACATTATTTGGAAATAAAGTAAAATACAACCGTATACAAAATCTTAATTGAATAGAATTTTAAAACCTCTTAATGCATTTTTGAATAATTAAAATATGTTTTAATGACATTCACTGTTCTTTACTACTGGCAAAATGACTGGCTTATTTACTTTGTCTTGCATAATGTGTTTGGATGTCATTGTCTGTGCTTTTACCTACCCTGATGTGCACACATTTAGGATATTAATTGGCCTGCTGAACTTAATAAGTACATTTAAAAATAGCAAGACTTTAATTCATGAGTAATCTACTTGTGAGACATACTTTTATGGAGGAAGAGTGCATCAGTCCTAATCGTGAATCACTGAGCAGCTGTCGACATGTTTTTTTATCTTTAGAGGGCGATGTGAGTCGGTTCATCATCCTATGTTTATGGCTGGATGGGAACATATTGCAGACATTTACAGCTATACTGGGAATAGCAGTGGCTTGCACCTCTAAGGACAGCAGAACATTACTTCAGTCTCTCTGCCACTCTCTCTAATAACAACTTTGGTTTTGCTGGAGTCTCATGTCGGTTCTGAAGCAAACGTCTGTATATGAAATTAAATACGTGTGTGTGTGTGTGGCAGACGGTATGTCATTGATCAGCTTGGTCTCCAGTGAGAAGATCTGATATGTGTGTGTGTGTGTGTGTGTGCGCGTGAAAGAGAGGAACTAGAAGAACAGAGATGAAATCACACACACACACACACGCGCACACACGCACACACACACACACACACACACACACACACACAGCCTGTAAACACTGAAGCCAATATGATAATTGCTTGCTTGATATATGATTACTTGTCCATTTGAAATAAAATTAAAAACTCCACAGTATGACGCAGTCTTAGCATAAACTCTACAGAACTGACAGTACATGAATTGCCTTTGCCAAATACAGGCACTATGGGGGAAGGTAAACAAGCCAATAGAAATGCCTAAATTAGTTGACATGTTTGACAATGTGTCAGTGACTCATCTGCTTTAATTGAATTCAGCTTGGCTTGTTAAAGTTAATTGTGCAGGTGCATTCAGCCGTGCACAACACAGCCAGCACCCGTGCACACCAAAGCCACACTACGGCTCACATGCACTCTACATTAGCAAGTACAGCGTAAACAGTGATCTGGCCAGGCTGCAGAAAGTGCCTTTTAATTTTACGTTGGGCGACTCCAATTGCTTACCAAAACATGCGCCTGATCGCATTGCCGAAATGACAGTTAGGATTATGTGATCAGGCGCAAGTTTGGTACGCCAAAAGTAAAAGTGGAATTGTGGAACTGACGACTCTCAGAAAAATAAACCAAAAGTTTATCTATTATTAATTAAATACGGTATAGCCTACTTGTCTATGAGGTCACATGAAATCCAGAGATAACGGGCGTTGTTTTAACCCCACCCTAAAAAACTAGTTCTATTTGCGTGATTAAAAACTATACTGTAATTAATGCCATAGCAACAACTTGTAAGGTTGTAGAAGGAGAACACATTACATGGCAAACAACAGGAAAGGTTTCTGAGTAAAGTCACAAGCGAGCAAATCCTCTCAGCATCGTATCTCCTAACTGGATTACACCTGCCTTTAAGAGGAAGAAATTGTTCACTGCAAAACTTACTTGCAGTTTCATACGCACAATTAAATAGGTAAACAGGCCCTGCGTTCAGGATGGTGGAACGTTCGCTACAAGTTCAGTGAACACGAAGGGCATTGGACTGAACAGCAGGTTACATGACAGGGAGGAGCTGGGCTGTCCATATAGGCTGTGGGTTGAACGACGCTCACATGGCTAACAGCCATCGTTTGGGTTTTACTGCTTTAGATTGTTGTGTTTCAGCAGTACAGATGCACAAGATGATGGTAGAATCAGTGTGGCTCAAGAACCACTTCTGTCTGTTCCAATTGAAGGATATTTCCGTAATGGTGTGACAATATTCTGATTTTTTTTTTCTCAGAATGAGGCAGAATACATTTAAGATGGAAAGGGGTAATAAAAGCGACATTTGGTACTGATAGAGATGATGACTTATAGCCTACTCACAAGTAGTCTACTTATAAAACACCCATGGGCTATACTTCCTTCATGTCACGAACAACACTCGCCACGCCAATTAAACGCAGCAAACCTTTTTGAAAGAACGTGTTGTTCATTGAACGTCCAGAACGTATGGTTCATCTTCTTAGGTGTCTCCTCCCATGTTTTTGAACAAAACAATTCCCTCGACCGTCCCATGAATGCATAGCATGCATTTAAGAAAAGCGTCTTTTGCTATTCTGTGTTCCTGTGGTGGGCAGAATGTGGTTGCTATGTGCAGCCTGTTCAAACTGTACATGTCATACAATGTTTTTAGGCGCAGTTACAGTACAACTAAATTACGGCCAAAACGGGCACCAACATAGTAAATCTGCCCATATGGCGACATTCTAAGGACATTTTAAAGATAACTGGAAGTGGGAGGATAAATCAAAGAAGACTGTTGCAATGCATAAATTATGAAACACCTGGGGACCAAATGTTTTACACAATCATTTTTTTCAGTAAGGAAAAGTACATACATTTTCTGGGATAATGCTAATTATTTAGTGCATAATGGATGCACACCGATGCTATTTACTGAACTCAAATTGCATATTTTAATTGGATACAGCCACGGTGTACAGTAGCAGATTAAGTGAAGCCTCTGTTCTGGCTGTGTTTTGTATTATTCATTCAAACAGACTTTGAATATGTAAAAACAGAATCAACACATTTTAAATCATGTTGTAACTATACAAGCCATTATTTGAGGGAGAGGTAATCTTTCAGATGTCAAAAGAACTGTCATTAATTTGTATCACCAAAACAATATTTGACAGACCAAAACAAAAAATAGAGGTAAACAGAACTTCAGACATTTATAGCATGACCCGGGTAAAACATTCGATAACAAGGTGAAACCTGTACTGTACATCTACTCATCTCTCAAATACAGCCCTCGTCCTGTCACACCAGGTGCATGACTTGTTGTAGTCCCAGCCTCTTCCATTCATCAGCACTAGGTCACATAAGCAACTCTGTGCTCAACATCTGATACATAGACCCTAGTCTCAACCTCTTCATTAGCACTACGTCACATGAGCAACTCTGTGCTGAACATCTGATATAGAGCCGTTTAAGCTCGACAGAACTTTCCAGAAATGAGGATGTAAATTTTCATTGGCATCAGCAGCTTGCATTGTTCAGTTAGCATTGTTCAGTTAGCATTGTCACTCATGAAGTTTGCATCTGTAATTCTGGTACAACACTAAGTGCAGTGTTTTATTTATACACAATTTCAGTAAAAAAATGTTTTGGCATTAACCGTAAAGCCTACTTATCTAACAGATTCAGATTCAGAGATTCAGTTTAATGTTATGTACGTGGTTGGTCTTCGTGCATGTCAGTCAAAACACCTCTCCTGTCAAGTAGGCGGATCTTGACACAAAAACCAGCGCTGTGTCCTAGACTTTACGTAGTAAAGGCTGAGAGTAGGTTTGTTGAAACTGAATCCCACTTTCAATCAGAAATTGAACAGCATGCAAAACCATAGCAACAAAACCATAGCAACATGTCAAGTGGGTAAAAGTACAGGTTTCTTTTGCAGATAACAGCCACCCTTGACTGCTCAATTACAAACCGTTTAAAGGTGACATGTTTAATCTACTGTATATGTAACAGTGGCAAGCCGGTAGTGCTGTACATACAGCAGAGCCGTGGAAAGAGAGAGTTAGGCCAATGGATGTTCGGTCACATGGTTCATAAAGAGGCAAAACAGGTTCAAGGAAGTGCTTGGTGGGCAATTGAATCGATTTATAAAGATATATTACTGCATCTTTTGGTAATTATTAGTCAATACATGCACCAATACATTTACATTACAGTTACATTTACAATATAATTTCTAGGGTACTTTTAGTATTTTTGTCTAACTTCCGGTAACTATTTTGAGGCTCCACGATCCGCCATTGCTGTGAAAAAAATGGTCCATTGGAGTGAACGGAGATGATGCGACTCCCTCTTTACATGGCTGTACATACAGTAAGTTATGTAAATCTCCCTGTCCCAAACCTCATGGATGCTCTGGTGACGCACGCTTTCAACAGTTTAGGAAAGGGAGAAAAAAACTCCCCAATTTATCGAAAAAGCTTTATTACATATAAACAGTTAATATGAAGAAAGTTGATATTGGAACTCTATCAAAACAAAAACTACCTTCAATGCCACAAGGTGGTCCCTCAGAATCTCCGCCCTACACATTGGACAAGCATTCCCAAGACTAGGATAGTGTGGTGTGGTGCAGTCTGCCTCGCTTTGATTGTGTTCTCTGTTACAGAGCAAGGGCTGTGTAGAATAACACCGGATAGTTTTTTCAGCAGGCACCACAAAATAGACAGCTAGCAGATCATAAGTACAGTAACTATTCGCTGAATTTGACTAAAAGCGCATTTGCTTCGTATTCGGTTGCATTGAGTTGCAAACCAAGATAAAAGCATTTACAGTCGTAGTCCCACACAACCCCCGTCTAGAGATCTTCAACAACCTTCTCAATGAAGAGTTCCATCCACACTGGTCTGACTCCAGCCGGTCTCTCCATAGACTGTCTGTCAGACCAATCATTCAGCTTAGTTCTGTTTGAAGCTTTCACATACGCGCTGCGTGATGCGGATCCTATCTTATATTCCATTTGTAAAAGACATGTCTCGAGATATGTCACAGTGTGGTCTTTGTTCCGAGAATCCATTTTATTGGCCGATACAAGCTGTCTGTATTTTGTCGGTTCCTTTTGTGGTGCTTCCACTTTTCAGGAATGGGGTAGCATTATCATTTTGTAAATTCTCTTGCCACGATTAACCAGCGGGAAGTCAGGGGTAGCATGTGTAGCATATATCAAACGCACGTTCAAGCAGACCATTGATCTTATCTTCAAATATCCAGGAGGATGACAACGGTGCTGTTCTTCACCCCTGAGGCAGTTTCAGTGATCGCAAGCTCAACAAGCTCTTACACTGCAGAGCAATACAGAACACAATCCCCCATGCACTGAACATCCGGCGTGAGCCTCACCACATGTTGCCCATGAGGCTGCCCAAACGCCATGCCTCCCCCACCAGTAGCGGGCATGCAGCCCTGCAGGACCAGAGCTGTCCGCTGACAGCTAAACTTGACCTTCGTAAACAACCTGTTGTTGACGCTGAGAGGAGAAAGGGTTTTCCTGTAATGTTGAGAAACGCACTCGAAGACGCACGAACACAGAAACACATACACGCACACGCATGCAAACACACACGGTAGAATGTGTCAATATTCGGGGCTGTAGTAGTGAGACCTGATACCCTCACAAGTGACTGTTGTGATGAACACGATCCAGAGGAGAAAGTCAATGAAACATTATAAGGCTGTGTTATGTAGCTGTGCTCTCTGGCTGCAGTAGGCCTAGTAGAAACATGAGAGGTCGCCCGACACACATGCACTCAAACACACACACACGCACGCACACGCACACACACACACTCACACACACACACAGGGGTTTCCTTTAGATATACACACACACAGACAGACACAAAAACAACTCTGTGCACTGCCTATAGGGTGAACGTCTGTCTGGAGAAACCATCTTGCAAAATAACCTCTGAACTTACGCTGTTAATAATTCATGGGGAAAACGATATGTTTACATATCTATGAATTTCGGTATTTTCCTGAAATCCAATTAAGTTTATATTTACAGCCTCTAGTTCCTGATTTCCATAGTCATATAATTGTTTGTTCGCACAGAATTTACATGCGCACATATACACTGCTTCAGACATACAGTACCCAGACTTAAACTTACATAGTGTGACCATAGCATGTTGTAGCTGTTCCAGATACATCTGCAGAGATACCCCTCATGTTAAATCTCCCGCTTCGGTTTAGTGTCTGTAGTCTATAGTCATTCAACTTTTTAACTTTGTAGTACATGCACGTACAATGTCAAAGCCAATTTAAATAGGCTTAAGCAGCCATCTACTATTTCAGTTGATAAATACATTATGATCGGGATTTTATTTGATATTATGTTTTCCATAGCGTCCAAGAGATTAATCATGCCTGTATTTATCCATAATGGCCTGGATGTTGCTTTGCTCTGTGTGGGGAGAGAAAAATTAGCCAGATTCCAAAAACTGTTTACTCAGCTGTTCTTCCAGATGCACTACAAGCACAAAGGACGCAGGGACTCAGGGGCTAGATAGTTTTTAGATGACGCATCTAAAGCGGCGATGGTAGCAGGAATGTTGCAGACTTCACAGCTTGGACAGGACTTAGCTCCAATGGGACACGCTATGGTGGTTTATAATGCACAGATATAGCTAGGTTTTGTAGGAAAACACACAGACACAGACACAGACATGAAACAAAGTCAACAGAGAATTTTCAGATAGCGACTTCTTAGCCAAATTTGTCAGTGGACAATTGGAAAAGCCCCCCCCCCATATATATACTCAATGTTGTATGTTATTTGGCCATGACAGTTTATACAGTAATTTCTGCACTGCGTAAGAGTGTTAGCGGATATGTTTGCTGCAGGGCCGGCCACGGCTCTTTTGGGGCCTACATTTTACATAAAAATATGAAAATTATTGTGCTGTAGGCTACATATTAATGTCAAAGCAAGTCTGTTTTTTAAAAGAAACTGAGATTGGCAGTCGAAGCAGGCTCTTTAGATCTAGTTATTGAATGCTCGACTATTCGGGAAAACCCATAGCTTCTTTACCATCTCTCTTTTAGAGAAGATGACATATTCACACAGGTTAGTTGGATCAAGTAACTGAATATTACTGTTAAGAACTGATCAGTCTTGGTCTTCAACAGCAATGGATAATAGTCCTATAGCTACAGCAATTCTGTGCTCCACTGTAATGATTATTTGGCTCAGGAACAAAAGGATCTAGAAGACACTGTTGACTTAGCCCAACACAGTGTCTCTCAACATTACAATGAACAATTGGAGAGGGTGGATGTCTTCCATCACCTGCAGGCTATTCAGCAGAGGGTCCATGTTGTGTCCCTTAGTTGGCTCCTCTGAATATCTGAGCCATCCATATCTACAGTATGTTGTGTATATATACAGTATATACAATTTATTATTGTATATCACCTAGGTTATTCTATTTGCACTTTGCAGATATTTAGGCTTTGTGCAAATATTGTTTGGGGATTGAGGGTTGTATGATGTTATTAGTTGTGTTTTGAAATGTATAATGGCTTAATGGCATAGCCTACTTCTGCAGTCATTATTTTAACAGAACGCTGTTTACCTATGATAACTGGTGTATGACCTATTAAATATTGAGAGAAGTCTTGAGGAACGCTGGCTTGCCTAGAATTATCAATAATCATTAGCTGAAAACTGGCATCATATCCACAATGCTACTGTCAGTCAGCTCTAGGCCTAAACACAGGAAACAGTCTGCTAAATATCAACATATAGGCTACAGCTGGACTCATAAAATCAATTTTTATTAATTAACCAGCTACAGTATAAGTCATAAAAACAACATAATTGTGCATGGGTTGAAATAACAGACACACTTTGATACAAATATTATCTTAACTCAGTGAGATGAAATAAGCATTGTCTGTCACATAGGCTAGCACCTCTAGCCTCTTGACCTTTATTTGTCTTCGGGCTCTTCTTCATAAATGTAACAGTCTCCTTGTAAATGCCATAGCTCCTTAATTTCCCCACTGGCCAGACGAATCTGGCCAGTGTGTGTGCACAAGGATTAGGACTAGGAGCGCTACTGTGACGGAGATCGTCCGTCCCCCTCGGGGAATCGAACCCCGATCTCCAACGCAGAGAGCGAATGCTCCTACAAGGCAGGCCAAAAATCCATGGGCTCTGGCCTGCATCGCCAGAGCGTCCTATGAGGTGTCGGAAAGTGAGGATTAACACCGCACAGCTCCCTGCTGGCCACCGTTACACTACGTTACCGCTGCCGCCGATTATGCGGGGCGAAGCGTGCAGCGCAAATTATCAAACAGATTTTTTTAATGACAATGGAATTAACATATTTTGGGCGCCTTTTGATATTCGAAGGCCCTAGGCAACGCTAGTTTGCCTGTAGCACGGGCCAACCCTGTTTGATTGATTCATGCAATTTACTCCATTTGAATAAACCTTTGCCAACAGGAGGCTCCCTTGCTCTCGTTTCCATGCCTGGAGCTGGCAGACCCACACACAGCCGCCAGCTTCAAACAGCTTTAAAGTGGACATTCCATGCCCCCTTTTCCTATGCTGAAACAGGTCCTTGAGGCCTCAATGCAGTGCTTTTATGTGGATTAGCATCGTGTTAACAGCGTCGCTTCAGTTTAACTGCCTCGAGAATCAGTCTGGAAAGCCTAGAAATCATTGCGATTGAGTCCGAGTAGCAACTGAAGTTTCCAATCTGCGTTGAATCGATAGCAATACGGGCGTGTTCTAGGTGTGCGGTGTGGTTAAGGTGTGCCGATAGCAAAAACGACCAGATCGTTCATCCAATCATTTGCCAAGTATTTTGTTGAAAGTGCCCGCCCTTTTTAAAGGACGATTCGATAGACGGCTCCCCAAATGGACCCCAAATAGACTATAGCAATCAATCTGGCATACCGTATTAGGCCCATTGTAAACATGCCCTCAGACAACAGTCGCTTGCAGTGACTTTAGCTGTAAATCCAAAGGAGCCACTGCTCACCCCGACCCCTCTGCTGCGTAGTGTGCTGACGTGAGTAGGCTGCATGTACGCTCTCAAGAGACAACACTGCCTCTGACACAGCAGTGCAACCACATCAGTTTGACTTGTTTAACAGAGCCAAACAGCAGGCTCCAAACTTGTTATTCCCTGTCCAGTATATCCCTCCCAATTTAATATTGAGAGAAACATTCAAATGTTGAAAATCTTCCATCTGCACATCCATATCTGTCACAACACACTATCAGTCCAATAAATGCCATGGTATTGTTCATTATTAGCTTGTTTACTGTTGAAAAACCAACCATTTGGTGATGTGCGCGCACACACACACACACACACACACACACACACACACACACACACATACATACATACATACAGATACATACACTGTAGCATACATACAAACACACAAACATACATACAAACTGTACATACATATGCACGCAAGCACACACAGTCACACAAACACACACACACACACACACAAATACCGTACATGCGTACATACAATACCTTATTCTTAAAAGTACCAAGGTAGGTTCTAAGCTGACCAAACAGTCCATTAGAATGATTGCATCTGGTTCCTTTTCCTTTAGCTCAGGGAGCACCTGTATGTGCACGTCAGGTGCACACAGACCAGGTGATAACGTGGAATGCTCACGGTGCATCGGTGCTGATTATTCATTAACTCTGCCACTCATTTCAGAACCTCAATGTTATTTTTCAAAGCTCCAGGCGCAAAACTCTAATTATCACAAACTAGAAAGCAGCATGAATTGGTGAATTAATGTACATTAGCTACATTCAGTAGACGATTACGTTTTGCAGTATGATTTTCCAACGTAATCTCTTTATTTTTATTATTATAAGAGGTGTTATTACACATACAGTTTAAATATTTTGTAACACTATTTATTACTTATTACTATTTCGTTAAATTTGTTACATAGTAAAGTGTTACCATATTTATAGATTGTTACTATATTGTTTTTATCTGAACACCAGAATTTTCATAGTCTTGTCAACTTATTGACTTATTTCAGAAAAAAAGTCAAATAACGGTGCATTCTGCTGAATGAAATATTAATTGTATTTGTCACACCGTAAAAACCTGAAAGTATTGGAAACATTTAGAAAAATGGCAGCTTGTTGCCTTGGACTAGGGGTGCCAATGGTTCCTCCCAAGTTACTGTATATGTCAGGTTTGTAATGAGAAGTGGCTGGATTTTCATCTGATAGTGGTAAAGAATGTAATCATACAGGCAGCAGCCTAATTCAATAACAATGTAGAAACAGCAACAAACATTACCTGTCCCAGTGTGGCATTCATACAATTAAAGGTCATTTCAAGGTCAAGGTTGGTGTTTATGCATGTAGAGAGAGCCCACTCAATATTACCAGAGTATGCATGAATAGACCACAGGGAATATTACCATGGAAACTGAGCTGATAACTGGCGCAAAAAATGCCTCTGTAAATTTAATGTGTTCTGGTCTAGGTTGTCCATATGACTGTATAAGGATATCTCTGGGCTATTTCTGTTGTTTGTAATGCATGCAATGCATGTATTTTATTATGACAGCTCTCAGAACTGTTTTTGGATGAAAGTGGTCAGATTTGTCCTTGTGTTTACGTGAGACAATGTAACTGTGGACAAAAAAAAATTGTTAAATATGTTTCACTCATGACGACAAGAACATCATAATAAGAATTCATAAAATATTAATGAAAACGATTAAGATTAAGATTAAGGAAACCGACGGAGTGCCTACTCCGGGTAGGCAATGAGTCCTTACCCCAAGTACCTCAGGGTCTTGTTCGCGAGTGAGGGGACATTGGAGCGGGAGATTGGCCGGAGAATCGGAGCAGTGGGAGCGGTATTGCAATCACTTTACCACACCGTTGTGACGAAAAGAGAGCTGAGCCGGAAGGCAAAGCTCTCGATCT
>JAODUE010003033.1:0-11411 GCA_027564755.1 Amblyopsis hoosieri
CCCCCCCCCCCCCCCCCCCCCCCCCCCCCGCCCCCCCCCCCCCCCCCCCCCCCCCCCCCCCCCCCCCCGCCCCCCCCGGGCGGGGTTCCTTGTGTGTGTGTGTGTGTGTGTGTGAGCGATCCATTTCCATCCACCTCTTCGCTTAGCCCTGCTGTCCAGAAGGAGGGAGAAAATGTAATTGATCAAGATAACCGAAGAAAAGATGTGCATTAGCACATCTAATGTCCAGTCTTGTGACCTCCAGACATCCGGACACACACACACATGCACACACACGCACACACACACACACACACACACACACAGGCTGACAGGTTCATCCCAGAACTGCTGAGTAACATTTCCCAGTCAGTCAGCTCATTAAATACAGGCTGGCAAATAAAAATCTCCATCTGACTGTCTGGCTTTCTGTATACTAGTATATAGCCACCTAGCCTGAATCCCTGCAGGGACAAGAGATTGAGTGAAATATGGCCCTTTATAGCTGTTGTTCACACACACATGCACACGCACACACACACACATGTACACACATGTACACACACACACACAACATTTTGAATTGACATCAGATCTTGAGCTTCAAATATTATGTCCAAATAGCATTTTAAGAGTGACATACATCAAGAGAGCTACAGTAGCTACTGGTATGACCAACGCAGGCATAAAGAAACATTCCATGAGCACTAATTGTACAGTACATGTTTTCCTGCAAAGGATATGATTGGTTTACATCCATACATTATTTACATACAGTATGTATATGGTTAAGAAAAAGGTCATACTTAATGAATGCAGGAGGCATGTCTCTCTTCATCATCTGGTCTTCTGTGGTTTGAACCGTCTCCTTCCCAACCTGAAACACATACACACCCGAATGCTGAATGCTAGGTATACATAAAGGTATATCTAGTCAATAACCTGACCCTTTGACCCATTGAAATAACAGATGTGGTTAATAAAGACAAATTATGGCCAATCAAACCATTAATGGATCATTTTAACTGTATATGTGACTTACATTTCGTCACCTTCCTAATATAATGGGTTAAAAAACTTGTTGACACATATTCTTGTGCCTAAATCATCTCCTCATAATGCTGGCGACCTCTGGTAAAACAGCCTACACCCTCAGTTGAAAAGATCCTGCCTTTCTACCCCTGTAGTACAATGGCCTATGTATAATAACTATATCATGTCTATATAATATATAACGGCCAATATTTAGTTCAGTTTTTTGTATGTTCTGAAAAACCTGAAAAAATGACTTAGGCCATTATTTTAGGAATTGGTGACGATATCACTGTTCACAAGCTCTCAGTAAAATATAGTTATATATTCAGTGTTTACATAATCTAAAACTACCATATAAAGTACATGTAGACTTTTGATATCATTGTATATTTGCACCACTATAGTATCAACTACAATGTAGAAGTCTTTCATAGCCTGTCTGTAACAGCAAAATTGAGCCTCATGTGAAACGTGGGCCACCTGCTTATAAACCACTCAACAGCCAGTTCAACTAAATGCTGCTCTGAAGATGCAAGATTAGAGAGAACGCATCTTGATACTACCAAGGCTCTATATAAGGACCAGGCTAGGACAGAGGACCTCTGTTTGTCTTCAGGACCTGCTGTTTGTCTATCTGTCCAGCTGTATGGGAGGCTGGACCATGGCCACATGCCAGGCCACCATATGGGGGCCTTCTATTGGGACTCTTATAAGAGGTGCTTTCTAGCATCACAAATCTCTCCAAGAATAAACACATGTCCAGCCCTGTCTACATTGCTTACTTTACAGCTAATAAACGCTGCAATGAAACACACCAATGCACTAGTATAGAAGAATATCAAGAATATCAAGAAGAAAACACAAAGAAGAAAATTAGGCAGCATATCATTGAGTTTCAAAGGACATTTAGCATGTTATTTGTTGTTTTGTTGTCATGTAATCACGTGACAAACTTGGCATATACAGTACATGTAGTTTTTAACTTATGTACAACTGTACTTTGCTCAACATCAGACTATCAGGATTTAATGGCGGTACAGGACGCTGCAGAATTGAGGGTTTCAGAAAAGATCATGTTAATGATAATGATAATGATAATGATAATGCCTTATATTTTGTTATAAGTCTGTCCTTCATTTTCATAGAATGATATCCACTGCATCAAATCAATGCTCAATGATTTTGTAGTTACTTACTTTAAAATGTATCTGTGAGAGTAACTGGATCCCCCATACACAATCAAGTGAGAGGTTAGCATCAATATGAATAATATCTAACCTGCAATATAAAATGTTCTCTTATTTCATCATTTGAAAGCAAACAGTATACTGTATAAACCCACAAAACATAATAAACTGAACTCAGCAGACACAGATGTGCATAAATACACCTCCCCTCACACACACACATTCACAGCAGGTCGTCACACCCCATGGCCCCAAACTCAAACACCGGCGCTCACACGCAGACACACACACGCACACACACACGCACACACACACACACACACACACACACACACACACACATAAACATGCATAGACGCACATTCACAGAAGATGCAATTACAGTGAGATGATGATATAAGTCTCGCTTCTGTTTCCAGTGGAAGACCGTTAATAGACTTTCTGGCTCCAGAGATCCAGGAAACAGCCATCATGCAGAGGATCTGGCCATCACAATTACGCCTTCAGAACATTGCCATGTCAAATCTCAATTTACATGTAATACTGTAAGAAGCCTTTCAGAGTTAAAACTAGATTGAGATGCTATATTACTGTAGCCGAATTAAACAACATTTTATAAGACAATAAGTAGCCTATATTACATTTGTAATGTTAATGTAATAAAACATGGTGGTGTAATTGACACAAGATATTGTTGTTAAGTAAATTTCAACATAGGAACATACTGTACTGTATATCTACTACACTATGTTTACATTTATATACGTATAATATACCATATAGTTATGTTAATATGGTTATGGTATATGTTGGTAGCCTGCTGTAAGTGTTTGCAGGTGTTGCCTCCTACCTCTGTTTACTTTTGAAACTATTGGACAGCGTTGAACCAATCACCGTTGCTACAACCGTTTTTATCGCCTCATCTAGCTCTACCGCCATTTAGAAACACGCTTGACTTCAGTGTCATCACACTTACCCACCCTGATTGGTCTGCCAGCAGGGTGGCTGTGAAAACACTATTGCCAACAGGCTTTCCAGACTATCATCTCATCTAAATGTTTTTAGCTGAGCGCAGTCGGGCGGAGCCAGGCTAATACGGTGGCCCAGTTCTGGAAGGATACTTCATGGGTTCTAGCATTTCCTTTCAACAGCAACACTACAAATTGATAATTCAATACATAATTAATGCACATTTACAGTAAGTGGCCTCCAGTCAAGCCAGAAATCATATCACACAGTGTGAAAGGTGTGACCGCCCCGTTATCGCTAATGTAATGCTGAGAAAGCTGTCAATCAAATTAACACAATAACAATGCTCAGATATATGAAGCTCTGTCGTCTGAAGCTAGTCATTTCACTTCTTGTCAGCCCAACAAGCAGAGGTTAGAGCGCCTGCTGATGTCAGCCCTGCTTTGGGATTTAAGGGCCACAGCCAGAAAAAAGTGCTAGGCAGGCTGAGAAGAGGAACGTAACATATAAACAGAGAGCTGGATAGCTACAGAACCTGTAAATAAGTGTAAAGGGATGCCTAATATCTGCAGTTGGCCTGTGTTAGAATGGGCTGGTGGGGTTGGGTGGGGCGGGGCTTTAATGTTAAATGGCAGAATGCTGCTATTTCAACGCTTCGCTGTCACATCAGCGGAGCAGATCATTTGAACAGCACCCCCCCCTCACTAACTATTGTGTTACACTGTCATTAGCATAGCCTTTTTTAAGAAAACCATATCAAAATGTAATTCGACACAAAAAGGTCTAAATCTCTTAATACCCTCTAAATCATTTGGTGACACCGCACCACCCAGCCCACACCACTGACGGTGACTATCATCAACTCTCTCTCTCTCTCTCTCTCTCTCTCTCTCTCTCTCTCTCTCTCTCTCTCTCTCTCTCTCTCTCTCTCTCTCTCAATATGTGGTTACTTCACTGAACAGTAAATCTATTTATTCCTTCACCTCCTCCCCCAGACACTCTTCAGGTCTGTGCTGACTGGAACTCATAAGTCTTCTGTAGTGAAGCACAGTGTAGCCTATAATGTGCTGAAACTACACCACATCACATCACAGAACATCAGCATGCTTGCACAGTGCAGTATGTGTGGTTGACCGGCGTTAACGGTTTAACCGTGTAACAGTGATTCCTTTTGTCCATTTGCTTTACTTCTTCAAATGAAGCATGTCAGAAATGCCACCATCAGGGATCTATATCTCTCCATCTATCTCAGTTGTTGTTATCTTAATCTGTCCTAACCTTTTGAACACCTCTTTCACACATCACCCACTTCAATATCCCCAATCATCACATTGTTTTATTGATATGAAGTTCCCCTGTAACAACAATCTAATGATTGCTGATATAAACTGCTGTAATGTCATGTAACTATTGTAGCAATATACCTTATTTAAGTCATCTAAGTATAATATAAGTCAATAGGTTGTAGCATCTACAGTAGGTCTTATGTAGTGGATACCGGTGTAACTTAACGTGTTTGATATATTCCCCAGCCAATATAACTGACCACTTCATATCTGACCACAACAAACCAATTTTATTGGAAATCTCTGCTCAGTCTCCTTTACTTTACACACTTTTTATTTGTATCGTATATGTCTAATATGTATGCTGTCTTAGTCAAATGTTTTTACATTACTGTAGGCTGTCTCTGCATTTGTAATGTAAGATGTCATTAAGTGTCTTGAAAGGCGTCCTTAAATAAAATGTAGTATTATTATTATTATTATTATTATTATAACTGCAAATGAAACCTATACAGTAATATCTTATCTCAGGTTACTTATCTAGTGCTGCTGAGATTACTTGTTCTAACAGATTGTTAATGACAACTGTGAGGAGCCATCAGCTCATTTAGGTTCTGAATAGGCACATGAGTATTTGCGGATTTCAGCCTCTCTCTCCACTCCTTTTCCTTAACATCACATAACCTGTTCCTCACATATTTTCTCTGTGTTCAAATATTCCATTTGCTCATCAACACTCTCAATGTCCAAGACCTGTCCAGTGTCATGTGACCTCAGTTCTTATCTCTCTCCACAGCCGGGCATCTTCACCACAGGACACAGCTAGCAGGAGCCTGATGCTGGCATTAGCCAACTACAGCTCCCTGACTGTCTCTGCTAGCATACAGTATATGGTAAGCAGAGAGAGAGAGAGAGAGAGAGAGAGAGAGAGAGAGAGAGAGAGAGAGATACTAGCATATTTGTTTTCAAATTCAAAAAATTTCAATTTCAAAATCAAAACAAATCAAAACATTGTAGTAAAGTCTAGTAAGATTTTAAAGCACCCGTTTTGGGCAAGGCATGGTTATGCACCACACTTTGCGACACTTTCCCTCCATCTGAAATCACTATTAATATTGTATCTGTTTGGTCTGGATTAAGTATTAACTACTCTATTGCCTGTTCCAGTACATCTGACTTATTACAGCATCTGTTATTTGCCATAAAGCCTTTATTATCACACACTAAAAAAAAGGTGTCCAGTTAAACATGATATATAAGAGCAGCATGCTTTTCAAAATTCTAGATAATCTATTAAATTAACTATTACGTTATTTATTTTAGTCATATTTACTGAGGGGAATAGAGTTAATTACAATTACAAATAGATCATTTGAAAATATGAACTATATATACACTGTATATATATTTAAAACGATATATGAACCCTATTATGGTTCAAAGGATGACCCATTTGTCCTTGTAGCATCAATTAAAATGGCCCATGGAATATAGTGAGACGTTCGTTTTGATTTGGGGACACATATCTTATAAATTCATGTTAGGCATTGGGCAACACACAAGCAAGAGCAATAGGGCAGGGCACGAGTACAAGCAATGAGCCAAGAAGTCATTGGCAAGGTCGAGATGGAAGACCACGAGGATATCGGAAATATTTTATTCATTTTTCCAACATGGACTTTATTATCTATTTGGACAAGAGACTAGCCTATATCCTCTATTCTCATTGCCCTGCAGAGATTGCCAATTCAGCTATTTTCGAGCCAGGCTAATTCTATTTAGGGTTGTGCATGAGAGGTGAGAGCACCAGCACAGAGCCAACGCAGAATAGCCTAACCAGTCTCAATATGACATTTCCTCGCTATACCCACGCTGACGGGGTGTGCGAGTAACACATTCTGTGTAGCCTATATGGCATACCGGTTGGTTGGGTTGGGCATGCTGTCAGTTCAGTCAAACAACAATTAATTATGTCCCATAAACTTCATTGGGGAAAGTTTCACACATTCATTGCCGTACAGGGAGAGAGACCGTGCACGGAGACGGGGCAAGACGCGCGGCTTGTGGAGATGTGAAACACTGCTTACCCGCACAAGGTTGCAGACTGCCGCCTGCACGGCCGCCACGGGAACCGTGAGGTCCGGTATGGCTTTGCCGTCGACCTCCCCCTCCTCGTGCATAATGACCAGGTGGGAGATCTGCTGTGCCACCGGCTCGAGAATACCCTCGATGGTCTTGGTGTGAAACACCGGCATCGTGAACGACTTCTACCGCAGCCCGAAAGATGAAAGGCGGCTGGCTCCTCCAGCACACAGATTCCCCTTCCTCAACCCGCACACTCAAAATACCAAATCCCAAGTTACCAGTCCACCCTGAGCGGATGTTCTGTCAGTGACAACCGTACAGCCCGAAACTGCACCGAACGGCGTCCTCCGGTGGGAGCAACCGAAATCGTGACAGAAGGATTCACCACCCTCCATCCAATCACAGCTAAGGAATATAACTGGCAAACGGATTGGTGCTTATTACTGACGCTCTCCCTGCACATCACACACGTATAGAAGCACACCAGAGCACACACAATAAGTGAGAGCGTTTCGCAAATTACGTCATGCATTCCCATGGCCCAATAAGGACAGTGCCAAGGTAACTTAATGAGATGAGCTTGAGAGCCCATGATATAGAAAGGATGTTAAGGCGGTGGCATAGTTTGGCAATGTGAGGTGAAGCTAGAGCTTGTGGTTGTGGATCTACTGGTCAACTCTGGACAGCCAGTGAGGAAAGGTCAGCTTCAGGTCTATAAAAGCTGGAGACCAATGAGCTGAGCTCTGTAGCTGAAAAGAGGGCACATTTTATAAAGATTTTGGAGCTGCCTCTGTCATACGATCTATGTTCATTAAAAGGTAGGTCAGAAGTTCATGTCTGCAGGTCTAAATTAAGACCAAGGATATGCAGTTTGCTGCTCAATGCAGCTGAAGGAGGGAAGGCTTCTCACACGCCCCAGAGGAGAAATAGACACACAGATCTCAGGACACATTCCTGGTTTTGCCCTGCTTGGTCTTTTGTTTGTTGCCTTTACAAACAAATGGACTGCAAGTTATGGTTCAGTTTAAGCCATATGTTGGTCTGTGCAAGTGTGCCTGCAATACTGGATTATTTTGGTTACTCAGGTTTGGTTATCGACTTGAGAAACCAGCAGCACCACAGATAATAACCTGTGTGTGTTTGTTGAGATACTGTATATGTAAAAACAGCAAGACCTCACTCTTAGTGGTAAAACCAAGAATAACTTAGGTCAAACTGATGACTGGCACACTGATACAACCAGTTCAGCCACCTGGAACTGCCACTCATGGGACAATGATTCTATAAGTCATCTTTCTCTTCACCCCATATCACTCTCTTCTCTTCTCTTCTCTTCTCTTCTCTTCTCTCCACTCCTTATGTGTAGTTCTACAGTATGCATTCATATTTGTTGGTACTTAAACTAATTGGTACAATAACGATTTTTGGGAATTCAAAGTCTCTCCCTCTCTCTCTCAGTATAACCTCATCAGTAATGGATAGCGTGGATCCATAGTGCTTCTCTCCAGTCCGTAAAGAGGAGGTCTTACGCCCTTTTATGGCAGACAGAGGAGAGCGTAGAGGAGCGGGCTTTCGTAAACCAAATATCACTTGAGCTAAACTACATTCTGACTAAGTGCTTTGCAGCAGTTCTGCTCCTGTAGCATGCTCACAAGCTGTCTGTATATCTGGACCTGTCTAAACAGACCTTGATGAGAGCCATTGCTTATGGCTTGGAAACGTGTCTGTCTGGATAAAGCACAGGGAGCTATGTTCACTGTTTGTGTTTGAGCTGATTGATAGCTTGTTGCAATTGGAGATCGGGTGCTTAGCACTACTTTGACATGTTTCTTTTTAGAGAGGGGTGTGGATGTTTAGGCAACCTGTTAGAGAGGCATGAGGTATTAGACAAAGAGATGCAAGTCCATGTACACATGGACACCAACGCACACTGCTCTACGCATTTCAAATTGGAATTCCTAGATCCCCTGACAAGATGGGACCCCTTAAGGTCTGCATGTAAGTTGCACAGAAACAATGACTTGTACACGGTTTACTGTAATATAGGCCTACACACATGTTGACTGGATTCAGCTGAATGAGATATTTTACTGTATATTACTGGATATCCAAAACATTAAATACTGTGTCTAACTCTTTTACATTTTATGATGGCGTGCATTAACCTGTTATGCAGTGTTTCAATAGCACTTTTTTTGTGTGATGAAAAGGCTAAACGAACAGAAATGTAAACATGTTTACAAGTTTTCCACACATTTGGCTAAATTATCTTGTTATATAAGACATACAAATTTTTCTCTAAAAGCACAACCATTTTGTATATAATAACAACAACAGTTTCTCCCTCCAACATTTCTGACAAGCAAGAAAGTAAATGAAACAGTGAAACTGTAAAAAAGGTCCTAAATCAGAGTCTGATCGCTTCCCCCTCCCCTTCACACCACAACCAATCAGCGTGTAGGGTAGCCTGACCATAACTAGCTCTTATTTAGTTATTCCTGAGCCTCGCTTCAATAAATATGTGTGTTGTTTTCCTGGATAAATAACAGTGTTGTGTGCGTGCATCTGTGAGTAAACACCAAAGGGACAGGTGGGACCGCATTAGTAGTAACGTAGTAAATTAGTAATATCTCAGAGTGTTGTTAGTTGTGTCATATAATAATCATAAGCATTGTAACTGCTACCTGTATACTCTACTGCTAGTGTCACATCAAAGCATTCACTCAAATAATTAGGACACTCAATGAGGCTGTAACCATGCCACCACCAGTAGTGTGAGGAGTTGCAGCACAGACAGTATACAAATTGGATAGGCATGTGGATATTATTGTATTAGAGTTTATTAATATAAATGTGAGTATATGCTGTTAACAGATCAAATTTGCAATCTAATAAATACTTTGTTTGCATTATTTCAGAACCACACACACACACACACACACACACACACACACACACACACACACACACACACATAGACAACCATAAGCCTATGTGTGCACTGTTGAGGATTTAGCCTGTGTTGAATGTGCCTAAATAAATGCTTTAAAGTAACCTGAGACATCTGGTTAAGTTCTTACCGGACACCCTGCAGCGGCTTGTACCTACAACCCAACCACCCTCAAATTTTAGCGATCACTGCTCATCGCCTTTTCAGAAACAGTACCCTCTAGTGTTGTGTAGAAGACATTGCTTATTACTGTAATAGCCAGAACAGAACTGTGTAGTGTATTGTAGAGTCATCTGATACTAGGCCTACAGTAAAATTGACACATACTGTATGTTGAGAGAAGTCACAATAACACAAGCAGGCCTAAATCGATGTCATGATGTACAGAGTCAGACAAATCTAAGAATGTCGCAGTCTCCATGTTACCTTTAACATTGCAAAACAATTCACATTTCAGAAAAGCACGGCAGTTTAGTTGTAGCGCACTAACAGATGCTAAAGCTGTTTAGCCTGAGCTGAAATAGAAATGGTCACGCAGAGCATTAAAACTTAGCAACTGGCTTATAAGGTGCATGGTGTGCATAATTGTGGTGTGGGAACAGAAATAAAAGGAATAGCCTATGTTTTTCTTTAATAATTTATTAATAAATAATTAATCCATCTTGGAAAAATACATTAGATATTTACATTTTATGTTAAAAAAATGAACAAGCAAATATGTATTCAATAAATATGTGACCTACTTCATTTGCAAATAAATAAATAAATAAGTTAACATTCCTTTTTATACATTACAAGCAGATTGTTGCATTACTTCTCTCATTAAATAACCAATACAGTGACGTCAGAATACACAACAAAGAGCTCCCAAACAATTGTCATTTTGTGGGATACATGACCCCATCTGTGTAGGCCTGCAGCCCTGTGTTTTTTGCGATCCACGTGTTGTAGTTGGTGATGCGGGTATAAACGCCCGGCTTGTTCTCCACGGCACAGCCGTCGCCCCAGCTCACCACACCAAACAAAAACACACGGCCGCTCACCTCACACATCAACGGGCCTCCAGAATCTCCCTGTGAGGAGAAAGCACAACTGTAAATAAAAGGTATGTGCGGCCGCGCACTGTATGCAATAGGCCTACTAAAAATAATAGTCCCTCACCTGACAGGCGTCAGTGCTCCAGTCAGGGCTCCCTGCACATAACATGTTTGGGGTGATTTGGCTTCCGTAGAATTGTCGGCTTTTACAGATTCTATCTGAAAACAGGGTCACACTTGCCCGCTTCAAGTTCTGCGCAAACTGCCACGCTCCTGTAAGTACACAGGCAAAGGCAAGGCACACGATAAATAAGGATAACAAGCACACATCGAGCATGCACTGCGTTATAGTATATATAGCCTATGATTACGTACTGTGGCTCTCCTTTCCGTAGCCTGCAATGCTGCATTCTTCTCCAGGGGGAAGCATGGTGTTCTTTGGAGGCAGACACACCGTCCGCACCGCGGAAGAGCGCGTCGCACATTTGCCGTCTGCGGTCTTGATTTCCAGCAGTGCTGTTGGATGACAAAGTTTTCACTAAGTGGGTGCATCATATTGTGCACTGTTGTGTGTTTCCATCAAGGTGTAACAGCAGGCAGGAGTACACAACCTTTGCAAAAACTCTTTCAGTCGTGGGCTTACCTATGTCATTATTGTAGGTGGCTTCAGAATAATTTTTGTGCACAATCAAGCGTTTAATTATGAATTTCTGCTCCCTGTTGACGTCAGTGTAGTTGAGGGCGCTCTTCCCCAGATAAACTGACAGGTGTCTGGTCTGGGTGTTCTCACTGAGCGTGAGAAAGATAGTGTGTGAGAGAGAGAGAGAGAGAGAGAGAGAGAGAGAGAGAGAGAGAGAGAGAGAGAGAGAGAGAGAGAGAGAGA
>JAODUE010003034.1:0-22108 GCA_027564755.1 Amblyopsis hoosieri
TCTGAGCTAAAGGTGGTTCTACAAGCTATTGAACCATAAGGTGTACTTATTTTTTCACACATGGCTTCTTCATTTTGGCTTGGTTTGTTAAATATATCATGACATAGTGTCAAATGGCATGTGGTGTTGTTCATCTGAGCTAAAGGTGGTTCTACAAGCTATTGAACCATAAGGTGTACTTATTTTTTCACACATGGCTTCTTCATTTTGCCTTTATATTTGTTAAATATATCATGACACGGTGTAATATGTGATGTGGTGGTGTTCATCTGAGGTTGTATCTGCCAAATATTTAGACCGGCTACGGAACAGATGATTGTTATTATATCCTGACATGTAAAACCATAGAATACAAAGAGGGTGTACTTGCTTTTTCACAATTGTTAATTAATTTCTGACTGAAAACATGATGAGCAAATATGAATTCAAACCAGTTAAGCCTGCAGTGCAGTAAAACGTTACTATTAATATGAATTAACTTCAGTTTTCTACGACTTTCAATTTGTATGGTCTTTTGACTTCTAGTGCTTAAGGTTATGACATGCTCATTAGACACTATGGCTTTCCATTAGGGGCTTTTATGTTACGAACACACAAGCACAATATGCTTGATTCTTTATGATGTGCATACGTTTACCATTATTGAAAGTAAGATAAACTATATAAAACTATACCTGGACCATGTAATCATTCAGCTTTTATTGGTAAGCTGTCTGATTCAGAGGAACAATGTATACTGTATAGGTACACTGTTTTCTATGTATCCAAAAACATGTTGACACTACTCACTCCCCTTTCCCGGCGGTTTGTTAGGCCACCTTATACATTTTGTTGGTCAAAATAAAATACAAGATTGCAGAACTGTTATGTTACTAATATGTTCGTTTCTTGCTTGTTTTATGTTTTCCTGAACATAAAACATGCACTACTGTCTGGCTACACTATAGTAGCCTATGAAGTAAGTTTATCAACAGATTGTAGGTTATTTTACTGTGTGTCTCTTTCCTTCTATTGGTCTCTCTCTTCCAGTCTCTTCAGATGAGGCTGGTCCTGCTGGAGAACGTCTCTCTCCCCCCGCCTTGTGACGTCTGTCTCCCCGAGACGCTGAACACCCACGCCCCCCTGAGCCTCCTCCTCGCCCTCATCCTCCTCTCCTCCCTCCTCTTCTGAAGGTGCACCGCCGCCACGTAGGCCGCCACGGCCGTCGCCACGGCGCCCCCGGCTGCGGCCAGCACCAAGCCCGAAATCATCACGTCCCCGCCGCCGCGCTGCCCTTCGGCTCCGCGCACGCACAGGAGCACCGCCCCGCATGTCAACAGCGCCAGCGCCACGGCCAGGAAGAGCGCGGGATCCGCCCGTCCGCCGCTTCTCAGCCAGTCGATTCGCCGCCAGCTGCGCACGCAGTTCATGTCCTGGATGGCGGAGCTGAGCAGCTGCTTGAGCAGGACGGCGAGCGACAGCAGGCAGAGCGCCGTGCCCGCGCCGAGCCGCCACTCCCCGGACAGGCTGTCGGCCGTGGAGAGCAGGCCCACGCCCCCGAGGCCCAGGCCGACGATCAGCGCAACCGAGGCGCAGTAGCACAGCAGCGAGTGACGCGGCTCGCGGAACCACCGCAACTCCACCTGGTCGTCCAGCGCGCGCCGCCGGGTCAAGGCGGGGTCCAGGTGTTGTAGCCCGGCGGAGCGCAGGGGGGGGGCGAGACGGTACTGGCGAAAGGTCTGCATCTCATACATGACACCGGGCCTGGGGTGGGGAAGGAACCCCCAAACACTCACCGCTTAGTCAGGCCATAAACAACACCTCCAGGTCTGGTTTGTACAGGACTATAATGTAGGCTATACCCTTCATTAGTCTACATTCATTGCTGAAAAGTAAGCTTGGAAATCTTATATCACACCACCTATGCCCATATGTGTTTGAGTTTATTTCGTAGATTATTGGTTTGGAGTCTCAGGTTAAAGGCTGAATTTGGATCAAGTTGTTATGGAAAAATTATTTAAAGTATCAGTTGTCCCAGTGAAACCACAGGGGCAACAGAACTGCCACAGAACAGACGAATGAAGCCCTGCGCCCACATACACAGCCATGAGAACAAGTGTAATCAGCCACTTAACGCCAAATAGGGTGCTGCTCTCTAACAATAAGATGCATTTATATCGGACAATCGTCTTCAGGTTAATAACTGCAAGTATACTCACTCATGTCTCAGTATACAGCCAGTCTACACTGTCAACACTTCCACCAAAAACTCTCATGCTCGGTGTATTGAGAATGTCATTTTGGGGTCAGTGATGCCAAACTAGATCCAACCGCCCAAACGTTCCAGAGTGTTCAATGCAGATTAGCCTTCAGCATGTGCATTTCTTCTGTGAACGTGAATTCCTCTTGATCTGGGCCAACGCAGGCTAACACAGTAGAAAAGTCTTCATTCTGTCACTAACCCCACCCCACCCTCCGTGGGTGATGTGCGAAACAGGGAGTCCCACCGTTCAACAATAGTGATGAGCAATCACCACACACACACACACACACACACACCAGCTGGTGTAAGGCCAGCCGCAGAGCCTTTCCTTCGTCACCGCAGTGACCTCACTTTGTCACCATGGCGATCCGGGGATAGACCCCTCCCACAAAACCTTTGTCACAAGGCCCCACACACAACCGTTGCTTGTTGTTGGTTAACTGACAAAGCACCAGTCAGGAATAGTGTGGTTGGATCAGCGGCATGTGAAGCGGTGGAACACGTTGTCCTGACGATGGGTTGAGCCGTGAACACAGGCTGTGCTTTGCTGCAGAAGACTGCTGTGTGTGTGTGTGTGTGTGTGTGTGTGTGTGTGCGTGTGCTGCTGTGAAGGGTAGTGTGATGTCACTTTAGAGACATAATAGTGTTTCTGTCTCTAAGGATCGCGTCATTTACGCTAAACTAAACATGTGAATCACAACCACAATGGACTCTCTTGAGTCTTGACTTGACTACTCTAAAAACGACTTGACTACCAAAAATATATTTAAATATTTATTAGGGGTATGTGTGAAGCAACATGTCAAGTATTTGAGTTATACTGAGATTCTAGTAAGAACACAAATACTGGGTAACACTTTTCAAAAATACATGCTGTACATTATGTTACTGACATCAACGTGTATTTTGAAAGAATACATCCATTTTTTTCAAACACACTGAACAAGTGGGAAACAAGACAATCAATAAATGTATCTAATACTAACACATTGAGTCAAGTCATTAGTTACGGTTCTAAGTCTCTTCAGCCAACCAGTGGTTTGGTTCAAACCAGCTACAGCTAGAAAAAGAAAATAGTCATGTTATGGTCAAAACATATAAGGACTTGCAAATAATACAAAGGGAGGTCAAACTATCTGTACCCATTTGCTGGGCGTAACATTGCGGTCGGAGTGATCAGCAAAAACGTACAGAGAGCTTTTAAATCACACTGTGTACAACTGTGATTGCAGCACAAAACAGAGAGACCACTCTTGGACAATATATTGTGTGCACTGTCCAGTGAAGGATAAATATAACAGCAAAAACTAATGTAGTGAGATAATCTTGTTTTTAGATTTAAAATCTACTTGGACTTGTTTCTAATATAAATGGCTTATCTAGTGACTTAAATTAAGTAAATCTGCAAATAATTAAATCTTCAAGTGAATTTCACTTGAAAAAAATTGCTTGTTTTAAGCATAAGAAAGCTCATAACTAATATATTTGCACTTATATTTGACAGGGCATTTTTTGAAGTGTGTTCGTTCGCTCACCTGTCACTTAGGCAGAGATTTGCTCTTCGATCTCATTACTCTCAACTCTGCTCGCATGCTGTTGTTTTCCTCGATCAGATACGCGTGTCGCTGTGCAACGTGACAAAGAGACAGCATTGTCTGTGGTTACAATGCGAGCACTGCCGTGTGTGTCATTGTTCACTCACAACCTAATCGACCTTTCCTAACCTGTGCGAGCTTCGTATCGTCTCTCTTGCAGAGCTTGGCGTTCCGAGACAGGGTTGTCTCCACGAAGGTGAGCTCTCTCTCTAGATGAGCGCGTTGTCGCTCCTGGTCCTCACTGACATCTTTATGTAAGCCCCTTATCTTCACCTTCACACGCACACACACACGCACACGCACACACACACACACACACAAACACAAACACATGCACACACACATGCACACACACACACACACACACACACACACACACACACACACACACACACACACACAGTAAGAGACATCTGGAGTGATCCATCCTACTCACTTCCTGGGCTGAATGAAAACAAACATTTCTAAAGCGTGCCCTTGATCTAACCCTGACTGTGGCAGTTCATTTGTGCAGCACAGGGGGTCCCATACATTTCAGCCCTGTAACCTCCAACATAACAATGGCAGACTCGCGACCCCCACTATTCTATGAAAATGATTGAAGCATAATGTATGTATGTATTCATGTACGTACATATGCACTGTATGTAGGTACCACTATGTAGGTACTGGTATGAATGGATGTATGTAGTTTATTGTATTTTAAACAGCAGATTTTGCACTACTGTATGTATCCAAGACAAATACCCCCTTGGGGCAATAAAGGCAGTCAGTCAGTCAGTCAGTCAGTCAGTCTGTCTATAACAGCCATACCTGTAATATTCATTTCATACAGTATTCTGTAGGCTAGTAGCAGAATACATCAGTCAAAGTAATGTAGAACCTGTAATATTAATTATAATAATTACGGCTAAAACATGCTATTTAAATTAATTATTTAAATAGTATTTGATGGAAATCAAATACTGGAAATGAGTCCTCAGCCTGAAGTACCACTGCCCTGCATCTTCAACCCTGACAACGACCCTGACGACGACATCCCACATGAATGAGCCGTCGTCCTGATAATGACCCATTCATTAGAATCAGGTGTGTTGGAGCAGGGCACATCTACAACATGCAGGGCGGGGGGTCCCCAGGACCAGGGTTAGGGCAGGGGGTCCCTAGGACCAGTGTTGGAGCAGGGAGACATCTACAACATGCAGGGCAGGGGTCCCCAGGACCAGGGTTGGAGCAGGGAGACATCTACAACATACAGGGCGGGGGCTCATCCAGGACCAGGGATGGAGCCGGGAGACATCTACAAAATGCAGGGCAGGGGTCCCCAGGACCAGTGTAGAGCAGGGAGACATCTACAACATGCAGGGCAGGGGGTCCCCAGGACCAGGGTTGGAGCAGGGAGACATCTACAACATGCAGGGCAGTGGGTCCACCAGGACCAGGGTTAGGGCAGGGGGTCCCTAGGACCAGTGTTGGAGCAGGGATACATCTACAACATGCAGGGCAGGGGGTCCACCAGGACCAGAGTTGGACCAATGGGTCATTATCATTCATTTGAAGCAGGTGTGTTGGATCAGGACCAGGGTTGTGGACCACTGGTGTAGAAGAGTTGGCCTGTTGAGTCGCTGGGCTCCTCAGAGCCCCGAACAGCCAATCAAACTAGGGCTGCTCGATTATGGAAAATAAATCATAATCACGTTCAGCAGTAAAAACACCTTCAACTGTGTTTTTACCCCGGGAGGGGCAACAGTACACGTGTCATTCAGAACTCAAGACAAAATAATAGTTGCAAAAATAGACGTTTTGTTCTCGATTACATTGCATTTGTGATTGTTATGAGCCGACATTGAAATCGCGATTCAAATTGGCTCGACTGCACAGCCCTGCGTTCAACAGCGGTTGTGTGTGTGGCAGCCCTCACCCCGTCTCCCTCCTGGCCGTAGTGCTGGTACAGCCGTATGAGCCTGCTCTTCAGCCTGCTGATGTCGTTGCCGAAGGCGGAGCAGCTGTGGAGGTCCACCTTGATGCGCCGCAGCTGGGTCTCGGCAAGCTTGCGCTGCGCAGAGAGAGGGAGAGAGGTTGTCACGGCGACGACGGGGCCGTTACACACCCGCTTGGACAAAAAAATAAAAAATAAATAAAAACGCGCTTTACATAAAACGGCACCACTTTGTAAGAGATGTATAACCAGAGACCGTCAGTAACGGAGATGCTTTAACCACAGATACTAGAATACTAAACAAAGATAGAGAGCATTGTAATGCATTTCTATGGGAGCACAAATGTTATTGTCCTGGTCTGGGCGTGTTGCCTTACGTCACCAACAGCATTTTGCTGCGGAGGATGAATGTACGTAACACCTAGACAGCTAAATCGACCATGCAAGGTCTGAAACAAAGTACATTTACCCCGAAAAAGTTTGCTACAGAAATACTGTCCATCCTTGGTACTTGGGAATTCATGTAATACACTCAAAATACCAATTAAGCCCCCCAGAGAGAAATAATGGGCCAAAGTATGGTGAAATCCATGGACCTTCCCATTGACTTGCATGGAACGCTGGGCCATTGTCTTCTGCATAAAGGGGGAAAAGTCAAATGGACGTGTTTGACCTATTTGACCTCTCTCTTACGGCTCCTTCAGCTGCTTCAATTTAGGGCAGCTTCCTGTTTCTGAGACATGGGGCGGGTCATGTATTTATTGATTCCAGTGGGAGAAGTGAACATCAACACAGATTATCACCAATTATTTCGCCTCACAGTAATCAAAGTAAATATCAGACCCATTTTCCACAAGCCACATACAGTATTTTCCTAACAATTCTGACAGCAAAAAAAAAAAAAAAAAAAGCATTTTTAAGACAGACAAATCAAGAGAAACTGTGCTTTGTTCGAGACCTGGCTCTGTCTCAGCAACACAGGAACCATCAGAGACGATTCATTTTATTTATTTTAAATGTTCCAACATTTACGACCGTTAACGCTATGCAACGCACGCAACCACCCCATCTGTTTTTGTCCACTGACAGGCGAGGTGAACAGAAAGAGAGCCATTTAGCACCAAAGATGTAATGCGTGATCTGAAAAAACTGTGCCAAAGATTCACGAACCCCACTATCTCCAGAGGTGGCAGAAGCATTACAACCATAATATTATTTGATATTTTAATATAAGCTAGTAGCAGAATACATCAAAGTAATGTATAAACTGTACTACTAACAATTATGGCTAAAATATGCAATTTCTAATCATTTAAAAATGTTATTTCATTGCTGAAAATCATCTTGTGACCCCCTTCCTGTGTCTTGCGATCCCCCGGGGGATCCCGACCCCAATTTTGAGAACCACCGTTCTAGAGTATCGTTGGTACAGTTGGTACCTCCTGCAGCAGCGTCAGCCATTTTGCTCTCAAGTTCTTCAGCTTGGCACTCAGGCTGACGGTTGTCCTCTTCTGCTGGGTGTTCTTCTTCTGGATGTGGTCCAAGTTGGCCTCCATCTGGCAAGCAAGCACACCATTACAACCCCAAGTCAGGTCAGGTCAGGTCAAGTCAGGTCAAGTCAGGTCAGGTCAGGTAAGGTCAGGTCAGGTCAGGTCAGGTCAAGTCAAGTCAGGTCAGGTAAGGTCAGGTAAGGTCAGGTAAGGTCAGGTCAGGTCAGGTCAGGTCAAGTCAGGTCAGGTAAGGTCAGGTAAGGTCAGGTCAGGTCAAGTCAGGTCAGGTAAGGTCAGGTCAGGTCAGGTCAGGTCAGGTCAAGTCAGGTCAGGTCAGGTCAAGTCAGGTCAGGTCAGGTAAGGTCAGGTCAGGTCAAGTCAATTTATTTATAAAGCACATTTAAAAATCAGGAGCGACACTGTTTCGATTTGATTTCAGCCTATAGCCTTAGGCTATAGGCTATAACATGGATGCCTGCAGTAAACTGATGATTATGGCAAGTCTCTAAACTTCACCAAGCATCTACCGTGGACCAATACATTAAACATTTTGTCCACAGTGCCTTTAGTGAAGGGAACAGCTAACACTAGAGCAGCGGATTTAAGAGATTATCACACTAAATGAGACGGCAGGAGTAAGCTAGGAGACTGTGTATGTGCTGTGACATTTTGTGTGTTGATGTCGGCAAACTCTGGCTTGACAAATCTTGCCAGAATTACCGACTTGGAATTCAGAGCGTTCCGTTGCATTTTTCCGTGTCAGAGGTGACAGATGTGTCAGATTAAGCACAGGTCAATTGTGTGTATGTTTGATGTATGTATGTTTGTTGTTACGGGACACAAGAATTTCCTTCGGGAAGTATTTATCTATCTTATCTATCTTTTATCTAACTAGGTAGTTTTGCGCTGACTTTCAAATACAATGGATTTCACCATTAGCAACTAGACTACTAGCCTAAAACACTGTACTTTGTAATATTATTGAATGTTTTTTTTCATATATAAATATATAAATGTGTCACACTGTATATAAAGACATGCAATTACAATGTTTCCATATACTGTAGTGGTTAGTGAATAGGTTTGGACCAAGTGAGGACTGGTACAGAATGAATAAAATATGAAACACACCTTTTGCTTTGTCTTGCACATTTCTCCAATTTCTTTTTGTTGGGAGTCCATTTGCTCTTCTAGCATCAGGAGCTTGTTTTCAACCAAGTACAGCTCTTTTTCTTTTTCCACTACCATTTTCATCTCACTCTTTATGTTCTGAATATATAGACAGGGAGTAAAAGAGACATGGGAAAACATATTAAAAATGATATTAAAGATCAAAGAACTTAAACTAAAGCTGTCACTTGCAGCCATAGCGTACTGACTGCTATTGAACAGGTTTGGAATTTTATCCCATCTGACCGCTAGAGGAAAGTGGGTTTCAACCTGATAGCTGTTCATAATGGCCGTCTCCACATCGGACGTGGATTTCTTCAACATCTCGATGTTCTCCTTCTGAGAGTGTTCCACACTCTGAAGCTTCTGTAGCTGCTCATTCAGCTGCTGCACTTCAACACTGCTGCTGTTAATCTCCAGCTTCATATGCTCAGACTACAATGGGAAATGTAGTTAGGAGGATAGGAGGTAATTATGTTTTTATTTCCTCTGTTCTAAACACACTTATACACTTACAAACAAAAAACCTCACCTCCCAACCTCCAAACATCGTTTAGAGTGCTTCATAGCATGCCAAATGGATTCAGAGAATAAATTTCTGTGCGTAAATTTGCTAAATTAGGTGTGTGTGTGTGTGTACAGTATGTGTGTTAGTGTGTGGGTGGGAGGGTAGAGCTATTTTAGCTTAATTTTAGCCTAGCATAGTTAGCTCACACGCAGTATAGAGAGACAAAACTGGAGACGGCCGCATTCAATTTTCCACATTTCTGAACATTTCTGAAAGCACAAAAGAATCTAGCACAGGAACATGACATAGTCGTTACAGTATATGCAATGGAGTTCACTCCTTGTATTTAGACAGCAATCTCCAGTAAAAAAAAGGTGATGATAGATGTGGACAAAGTTTATTTCTATGCTAACGCTTTGTGACACCTAATAGCATAATGTAACAGAGTCCCTTTAAAAAAGAAATGTGTGTTCGCATTAATCTTACCTGCTCCTTCATGACATCCTCCTGTTCATTTAGCTTCTGGCAGGCTTCGGTCACAGGACGAAGCAGGCTTTCAAACTTGGTCCTGATGAGGAACATCTCCTCGTTGCCGCCCTCCTCCATCAACTTCAGTGTCTCCTCAAACTTAGCTCTCTCCTGCGTGGCCTGGTCTTGCTGTTACCAGAGCAACAGCACAGATGTCAATGAGACTTCGATAAACCTTAATACTCTCCATAACCAGGGGCCTATAGGGTACGGCACCCAGCCATAACCTCCCAGGTTTGGCTGCTTGTTCTTAAGACAGAGATAAATAAACACAAATACAGTATATATATATATACATACATACACACACACACACAGTACATAAATGTATATACACACATATATACACACACACACACAGTATATATATATATATATATATACATACATACATACATACACACACACACACACACAGTACATAAATGTATATACACACATATACACACACACACACACACACACACACACACACACACGCACACAGTATATAAATATATACACACTCACACACATACATACAGTATATATAATATATTATAAATGTTATTATATATTTAACATTATTTTATAATAAATGCTAAATTACCTCATTGTAATAATACGCTCTGCTGAGAAGACAAAGAGATGTTTTGATTGACAGAAAACTACAAAAGCATACTATTAACAGTGTGTTATGTGGTTGGTTGCTGTGCATGTCAATAAAAGTACCTCTCCTGTCAAGTAGGCGGGTCTCAACATTAATAAGTATGCTATGGTTACTGATTAAAACAAATTAAATTTAAACAAATGAAGTTCAATTAGTAAATAAGGCACTACATTAGCATCGCACCGGATACAGACTTGAGTGAGTGACAATATTAACAGCCAGTGAAAATGTACAGTACTTCCCGAAGGTGTTGTTGAGCTTACAAGGGTATACTGTTTGTACAGCATCAGACGTTCAGCACAGAGTAGCATATGTGACGTAGAGCTGATGGACAGAAGAGGCTGAGACTATAGGGTCTATGTACCAGACGTTCAGCACAGAGTTGCTTATGTGACGTAGAGCTGATGGACAGAAGAGGCTGAGACTATAGGGTCTATGTACCAGATGTTCAGCACAGAGTAGCTTATGTGACGTAGAGCTGATGGACAGAAGAGGCTGAGACTATAGCGTCTATGTACCAGACGTTCAGCACAGTGTTGCTTATGTGACGTAGAGCTGATGGACAGAAGAGGCTGAGACTATAGCGTCTATGTATCAGACGTTCAGTACAGAGTTGCTTATGTGACGTAGTGCTGATGGACAGAAGAGGCTGAGACTATAGGGTCTATGTACCAGACGTTCAGCACAGAGTTGCTTATGTGACGTAGTGCTGATGGACAGAAGAGGCTGAGACTCTGCTCGGGCTGACCTGATCAGTGAGACGAGCCTTTTCCTCCAGCCTGGCCTCGTAGGACAGGGGGAGCTCCTCTAAGGCCCGGAGGTTGCTCTCCTTGACTGCTTCTAGCCTCCTTTCATAGTCCTCCTGCATGGCCTGGAACTTGTGCTGCAGCGCCACGTGTCGTTCCTCCTCCTGCATCAGCGTTTTCTTCTGGGAGGACTCTGCGTGTGTGTGTGTGTGTGTGTGTGTGGTGAGGGTGTTTGAGTGACAGTGGTTAGAATATAACTAAACACTAGCTATAGAGACAAAACCCATTTTTTTTAACCAGGCTGTAAACGTTCAGTCTGACATTTTAACATTGGAGTCTCTGGGGATTGGCTCCCTTTTGCAGCCAGCCTCAAGTGGCCAATCGATGAACTGCAGGCTTGGCACTTCCGCATTGTATTAATTTCTAAGCACTGAAGGTTCCCGCTTAGACTGGCCACGCTCCACTGGCAAGTGTTCACAGTCCTTGCCTCCTACTGGGCATCTGGTGACATTTGAAACTACTGGACAGCGTTTATCCAATCGGCATTGCTACAACTGTTCGTATCGCTTCAACTAGCTCTAGCACCATTTCTAAACAATTGATTGGCTTCAGCGGCATTGCGCTAAAGCACCCCCACTGGTCGCTGATTGGTCCGCCAGCAGGTTAGCTGTGCAGACGCTAATGCAAACAGGGTTTCCACACTCATCTCAGCCAAAACTGAGCTGAGGTCAATAGTGCAGAACCAGTTTGTTAGTTAGTTAGTTAATTAGAAAGAGCAATGGCAATTTAAAGTGCCTTACAAGATGCGCTCAATTAGAATAGTGAAGCGCTATCCTTTTTTTAATAGTAAACAAATACTTTTGGTTTAAAAATTATTAATTTATGAGTTGCTTATATTATTATTGACATAAATGTATTTGCTCATTTGTTGAATACTGTAACATGTCTAGCTTGCCAAATCGGATGAATAGCTCTTCATGAAAATAACAGATTTCCACATAATTTAATGAAATAGTCAAATTGTAGACAGACACATTGAAAACAATGTTTAAACATTCTTCTATGTTATTAATTAAGTTCAGTTCAATATCACTTTTATGTCCTCTCTTACCCATATCTCGCAGTAGTTTTAAATGTTTTTCAGTTATGTCTGCAATGTTCTGACGGTGAGCTGCTCCCTTCTTGTCCAATTCTGCCTTTATGGCCTTGAGTATGACAGAATAAAAGGTTTTAACCAAAATTTTACAGCATATATTTTAGAATATAATAGGGATGGCACGATCCAGTTTTTTCAGTCCCGATACCGATACAGATACCGGCACTTTGGGTATCGGCCGATACCGAGTACCGATCCAGTGTTAAATTAAGTTTTAAGTTAAGTTGCAAAGTAAATGACAGCATATCTCTATTTTAGGACTTAGATGCATGTTAGAAACCTGCTGATAGTGTGGCCTGGGTAGGTTAGACATGGCTGATCCTTGACAGTAGACCTACGTGTGTGCATTAATTTAATTGGATTAGCCCCATGGATCGGCGACAACTGTCCAATTGTCACCGATACCGATCCAGCTATTTTAAGTCAGTATCGGACCGATTTCCGATCTCAGTATCGTATCGGTGCCATCCCTAGTATATAAATCAAATATAATTAATTTTTAATACATTATGTTAATTGTTGTTGAGCTGTGCTCTCTAATGCTAATCTTTTTGGTGACTGCTTAGAATGTTGACAGAAATATTACTATTGCACTTCAACTTTTGTTACTGTGGGGCTACTATGGATGTGAGTGACAAGCACACCTGGTTTTTTGCCTTGATAGACTCCTGCTGCTTTGCCAACAGCTCAGACATCTTCGTTGCTTCCTCAGTATAGCTCATCTCCATCAGTTGGAGTTTATAGTCGCGGTCCATTTCTTTATGATTCACCTCTGTCTGTAGATTTATCAAGGTCTGGTTCTGCAGAACGCAAAAAATAAAAGCAAACACAGCATATTGTATTGTTTTTGATCCAACTGCTGATGAGTTAAAGACATACAAAGTAACTTCTAGAGTAACGTCTATTAACTTCTAACGGTTTCATCTCCAACTGCAAAAAAGCCTCTGAACTAAATATATAGTAAATTATTCTTCAGAAATTCTGTTGATAATTTGAACTCAAATCAGAACACCTCTCCCTTCAATGCCATAGGCTACTTTCTCAGAAGCTCCGCACAACACATTGCAAACCCATTGCAAAGGCTAGAATGTTGTGCGGTCTGCACCACTTTGTTTGTGTTCCCATTTACACAGCCAGGGTGTAGAAGTACTAGACTATTTGTTCAGTGTACACACAGAAGGGTAAGATAGTATACCGCAAGGAGATATTTGGTAAATTTGACAAAAGGTGCATAGTTTACAATCGCTTACCAAGACAAAGTAATAAGTCATACGTGAAAAGTGTAAAGTAAGGCAAACACAATTGTAGGAGATAAGAGGCATCCACTTGTCTCTTTCTTTGAACTGTTACCATCTGGGCGACAGTATCGCTCCCCTATATTCACAAAAAATAGGACCAAATATGTAATTGTTCCACTAGCTATCGAGTTTTTAAACAATGGTACATTATTATTAGGATGCGAAGCTGGTCTGGCCAGACTAGCCTAATCTGTTTTAAGGTGTGTAGCATGCGTAATGTTAATGGTCTCTGATGTTCTGTTGCAAATCAATTTCCCCACCGGGAAAAAAAAAGTATCTACCTCTCTATATACTGTACCTTTAAATGTGATAATGGTGATTTACTGTAAAGTACCATTAGGAGCAAGCTTTTAAATAATACAAAAAAAATAAATCACATAATCACATAAACCCTGACCAGACACACGGTCACCACACACACACACACACACACACACACACACACACACACGCACACGCACACGCACACGCACGCACACACACATGCACACACACACACACACACACACACACACGCGCACGCACACACATGCACATGCGCACACACACACACACACCTGCTCCTGCAGGTCAGACTGTCTGATGAGAAGCTCCTCTGAGTAAACAAGGTCTCTCTGGAGCCCACGGCCCTGCTGGTGGGTGATCTCCCATAGCAACAGGCTTCCGTTCTCAGATGCCGTCACCAGGCACGTCTGGTCGTACGTGACCACCATCTGAAGGAAGACGTGTGGGTGTGTGTGTGTACACGTGTTTGTGTGTACGTGTGTGTGTGTGTGTGTGTGTGTGTTGTTTATACATGTGTGTGTACGTGTGTGTGTGTACGTGTGTGTGTGTATACGTGTGTAAGTAACTAAGTAAGTTTATTGGTATAGCACCTTTCACAGACAGCAGTCACAAAGTGCTTCACACTATAATGCATTGTCAACCGCATAAACATAGAACATTTTCAGAATTGCAGTAAAACGTGGAAAGGTTGCAGTACTTCATGAAATACTACATAGAACAAGGAAACAGAGGGTACCGTAGATACTGAACTACAAGGTACCATTTGTAATGCAAATAATGTACAGGAAGCAATAATGACAGTACTACTTAAACGCTTTTTTAAATAGATGTGTCTTAAGGTGTTTTGTAAAAATGCCCACAGACTCCAAGGATCTCAAGGCTAAGGGGAGAGAATTCCATAGTCTATGGGCCACTGTACAGAATGCACGGTCACCTCTTGTTTTAAAACTAGTCCTTGGCTAGAGGACCTCAGAGCCCGACTAAAAGTCTGTTTTAGTAAAAGGTCCATGATATATGAGGGAGCTTGACCGTGCAAAGCCTTGTAAGTCGTTGTAACTCTAAAACCAATGGGAAACCAGTGCAATGCCTTAAGTACAGTAGTAATGTATGATCTCACACAGTGTGTGCGTGTGTGTGTGTGTGTGTTTATAGTTGAGATTGTAGCGCTACAAGGACATATGGGTTTTATATAAACGATATTTCTAAAAACTGAGACATTATCAGACCACACTGATTCTCAAAGTAGGATCGACCAAATCAAAGTGGACTTTGTTTGGTTAATAAAAGCAACTGAAGTCTTTAGATATTTTACATATACTTTTACAGCATGTATCTGTAGAGAAACTAACAATAGCTACATTTGTCTGTAATTGAATATGTCATACAAAGTCATCAACACTTTCTGTTAGTAATGACATAATAAAAATGACATCAGCAGTCATAAACGCTAACTTTGTTCCTTAAACCGTGTCAACATACCAAGTACTTTTAATATAATTACTAATACATGTAATTAAATATAGCGTATATACAGTAACGTAAATAATTGATAACAGTGCTTAGATTATGAAGGGGTGAGTGTTAAGTCAGAAGGTGGGTATTTGCTCTTCTGTCCTACAAACAAACTATCCCATAACATGCTTTGAAAAAAAGGGGAGACGAAAATGTGCTTCCAAAATGATTATGTGCGAGTGCTAAACCCAGTAACAATACAAGAAAACAAGGTACTCAAAAAAGAATGAGGTAACACTAATAAAGGTCAGACAGTATAGTTAATTTCACCAAATATTTCATGAGCTAGCTTAACATGCATGTTTCGGCTATAAAACCTTCATCAGAGATAATATTTATGTATTATGTATGTATTTATACAGTATGTATTTATTATTTATATCATTGAAGTTCTCAACATGTGTACAGTCAATTGCACAGACCTGGGGCCTCGTATATCAACATTGCGTACACAAGAAAAGGTTGCTTACGCTGGTTTTCACTAACAAAGTGCGTGTATCAAAATTAATGTGTCGTGAGAATATGCGGAGCGCACCGCAAAGTCTAGAGCTGTCGTGAGAATATGCGGAGCGCACCGCAAAGTCTAGAGCTGTCGTGAGAATATGCGGAGCGCACCGCAAAGTCTAGAGCCGCCGTGAGAATATGCGGAGCGCACCCCAAAGTCTAGAGCCGTCGTAAGAATATGCGGAGCGCACCGCAAAGTCAAGTCTGACTCTGTAAAGTGGCGATTTCAAACTGAAAAGTAGTCAGCTGGTCACAATTGACTCACTGCCCAGCTGATCTCTCTGACCAGACTGCTAAGCGGATCACAACAAAGCATAGGATTGCCCAATCTTGTCAGGGCGCTTATTTAAGCGATGTTAGCCCATTCTTAGCGCTTCCTCTGCGAGCATTTTTGCATCCAACCACCTCCCCCGTGTTTGATTCCTTAATGTCACAGTGATGTCATTGATGCTCGCTCTGTTCTGTACACTATAGGGGGTCTTTTTGCTACTCTCCCTGTCTTGGGCTTTCCTTGTACGCGTATGGAAGGATAGGGAGCTCCCGGAACAGAGCCACACCTCCAAATATAAATAACTCATATAGTCACTCTCTGTATTCACCATATTGTGCGCACCCCGCCTTACCTCCCACAGATTAAATATCCTACTCACCGTGCAAGATCGCCATGGAATGCTGCAATTGTCTCTGTTTAAGACTATGTGCTGTTGCTGGGACTCACAGACGTCCATGCCGCACAGGAGGCAATTACGCACAGATCATTCTGTTATATCCTTTTTAACTCTTTCATAGTATTGACAATGTCATTCTAGGATTACAGCCATCCTTTCTGCCTGTGAGCTTAGCTGCCACACTTTCAACTATTCTCTTTATCAACTTTGATATCCGACTACTTCTTTATAGTTTCTGACGTGGTACGGTTCTCGGAACCCGATGCATTGACTGCTGTAGTCATTTGCCACTTGGACAAACTTAAAAAATATAAAATTTGTCCTTGCCTCCACCTCTGCGATCAAAACTTCAATCTCAGTCAAATAATTATTGATTTATTTGTATTTTTTTCTGCACACGTTTCTCGGCTGGATAAGCCGTTGCAAATTGGACAACGGATGAGGACATGGGTGCAAATATTATAATTTGCATAGTCGTTTGTGGGAGGAGGTAAGGCGGGGTCAACAGCCCATGCGCGCACGCTAAATTACGCACCCACTGTGTCGGCCTGACCCACTGTACGCAACATCTCCTAGAAGAGACTCGGCATGTTGTAAACACAAGCGCACCTTGGTAACAGCAGCAGCGTGGGCCTGGTGTTCAACCCAGTCGTTGTGGGGGGCTACGGGGTAGCTGATCAACCTGATGGAACCGGAGGCGGTGCCAACGAAGACAACCCCTCCGGTGCCGGACGTGGCGAGGACGGCAAGGGCCGTATAAGCCACACCACCAGAGGGCGCTTGAGTTAGGATCTGTGGAACAGCACGGTCGGGCAGACGATGTGGTCAAAATGACACCACATGATCTGCTAATATTTAGAACACACACTGATGATAACAGTAGTACTATCATGGGAGGACCTAGCCCATGTTCATTTGTTCTACAGATTCTGAAGGAGCACCGTGACTCCACCTTTAACACGTCCACTCGCTCAGCCAGCCAGCACTGACCTGGCCGTCCTGGATCTCCTTCAGGGTGAGGTCCGACCCCGTGGCGTAGACGGTCCTGCCGTCGTTGCCGACGGCGACCGCGTGGTAGCTACAGGTGCAGAGGACGCTCTGCCATTCGCTGCGGCGGTGGTACGTGTTCCAGCGGTGCACGGAGCCGTCCACACCGCACGACACCAGCCAGTTGTCGTCCAGGCTCCAGGCCACGGCTCGCACCTGCACACGCACACACACAGGGAATGTTGCTAGGGAGCTTTTCCCTAGTAAGGTTGTCTGTTGTTGTTGTTTCATTTCATGTGAACTGCGGGCCTTTGTGTGCAAGCCTCGGGCTGCAGACGGCTGTGACGTCATTAAGGGATAAACACACTACATGTCAATACCTCGTCTGTATTATCTCCTGTATTCACGTCTAAACTCTGCTAGCTGCTTTTCTGCAGTACTTCTGTCGAGGCGGGCGGGGAGGAACTGTAGATTTATTGTAATATAATGTATAATAACAATTAGGGTTAGCAGATGACTTTATCCAAAGGCAAAGTATTACAAGGAGCGGATTGGTGGCCTGACTCTGGCACTCGAACCCTTGACCTTCTGGAGGGACGTCCCCCACCCAGAGCACTAGTCCACGCTGTGTTTTGCGTGCTGGTGTAGTGTGTGACGTCACACACTACTGTACTTGTGCTACTGTGCTCCTGTACTCCACCACAAGATGCAGACTGACCTTGTCGGTGTGGCCCTTCAGGTTGAAGACGTTCTCAAACGTGGTCACGGAGTAGACGCGAATGACGTTGCCGCTGGCGGCTGCAAACAAGTGACCGCCGTGGCTGAAAACACACTGGAGAGAGAGAGAGAGAGAGAGAGAGAGTAAGAGAGAGAGAGAGAGAGAGGGAGAGGGAGGGAGAGAGATGGAGAAGGAAGAAGTTCACATTTAAAAGTATTTGAGCAAGCAGAGGATCTCAATCAATTGAAAAAAAGCTGAATTACTTTGTATATTTGAAATACAATATGTCAAGAAGAAATCGCTGTTGTTCTGGTTTGCAGCTCAGAGAGCATCACACACACACTCAGCGGTTGCTACTCCTCTCCACTCCTCCCCCTACAGATAGACACAGTCTCCTACCCCTCCCCTTGAGGGGACCTATGCAACATTGTTGTGCTTCAAACATCAACAGTGAGCTGCTGATGCCTGCCATAACACGATCAAATGGCGTGCCGTTAAAGGCAGGTCATTCTCAAGAACGCTTGCTAACTTTCGAGCTCAAATCAAAACAACGTATGCGTAGAAGTATATGATTGTTTTTTCAGCACGCACAGAGGACCGTAAGCTAGCAGAATGCAAGGAGATATTTGGTGAATTTGGCAAAAATTATCTTACAATTAGCTTGCAATAGCTGACTGCAGCTTTAAAGGCAAAACCTTTCAGGGGGATTGATAGGGGCTTATAAAAAATAAGTTAAAATTACTTAATATAAGCTTTATTAAGTACTTTTAACTTATTTTTTCAACAAAACCTCTTAGTTAACTGAACTGCCCGCGAATGGCATGCTAGGCGGTCTGGTATCTCATCACTATTATGAAAGCAAGGCCCAACGTGAACATGAACAAGGAACGTGTGCAAGAACGTGCTACTGTACCTCTTGGCAGCCAGGTACGGAGAACGTCTTGTGGGGTCGGAGGTCGCCCGGCACGAGGCTCATCAGCGTGAGCTGGTTGGAGAAGGCGGCCAGAATGAAGAGACCTGAGGGGTGCAAAGCCACGCTATGCACCTCCTCCTGGAACACCTTGTGTTGCTTCAACTCCCTACCCGACACACACAACAGACAATGGTGAAGACACACACCCACACACACACACACACACAGGAGAAAATGGTGAAGACACACCCACACACACACACACACACACACACACACGTACACAGTAACATTATGCAAAACTTGCTAGTCAGTGGAGGTTGGAAGACAAACTAACTACTGGGTCCATAATGCACAGTGAACACCAGTCAGTGGGAGAATACTGTAAATATTACGGTACACAAAAGTTCAACTATACTGTACCAGAGCCATGATATACACTGTAAGGACATTGACTGCACTAACTAACTACAGTATAATGTAACATCATTTGACGTGAAATGTCACCTTTTCACAAGTACGGGCTTTTGAGAATGTGGACATGTTGATGCGTCTTACTTGGTTTGGAAGTTCCAGATGTGAATGGAGCGGTCCAGGGAGCAGGTGGCAATGATCGGCTTGCTGATGCACGCAGAGAGGCCCGTGATAGCCTTGGTGTGGTAGGAGCACGGCAGGAAATCTAAATGTGCTGGCTCCCCCTAGTGGATGACAAACCCAAGTTGATTTTGTATTAGTCCAGAAGTCTTCAACAGGGTGTCCGGGACCCCTAGGGTGTCTTCAGAAGTACTGCAGGGAGTCCTCCAAATTATTAGGTTTCAAACGTATTTCCGTCTAAAAATGTAATTGTCGGAAAATATAAGTTAACATAAATACAACCTGTGCGTTAAGTATAAACATGTCAATAATTATTATTTGAATGGCTTAGTTAGTGGCCTACATGGCACTTTAATGTTGTATGATGTACAAATGTCAACTTGGGTTTGGGAACACGCACAGCTAACTCTGACGCTAACTGTCACGCCGACATCCCGCGGTGGGGCGGTGCTGGCCGCTCCCACACGCTCCCGCTCCCCGGAGTACTAATCGCCGATCTGTGACAGGTGGCAACCAGGGATTACCGCACCTGTTTCCGATTGAGTGTTTGTTCTCCCCTGTATTAGTTAATGTTTCTGTTTGAACCCTTGCGGGTTGTTCTCTGTGTAGTTGCCTAACGCTGCACGCTGTTATATTTCTTTGCTGTAAGACAGTTGCTTTAGTTATTCGAATGCCCTGCGTGGCACCATTTTCCTTTGTTCTGTTTTATTAAACTGTTTATGTAAGCATCTTTCGTGTCAGCCTCTTTGGACGCACTACACTAGCAAGCAACAATGAACCGGCGAAGACAAGAGAAAACCCAAGGGCTTAAATAACTGAACACAAGGCAGGCCATTGGACAGGAGATAACAATGGGCAGGTGAAACCAATTAGACAACCAACATGTAACACGTAACTGGGGAAACGGAAAACACAGGGACACTGACAGACGCAAGACAGACACCCCGGGGCAGACAACAGACCCTAACAGAGAGCACAGGACAATGACAGACACAAGACAGACACTCTGGGGCAGACAACAGACCATAACACAGGGAAACATGGACCAAAACAGACTTGGGCGGAGGGCAGCCTGTGACAACCTCAACCTTAACACCCAGTTTGAGGGTGCGTGCTGCCTACCGGGGTGACCTCAGCGGAGGTCAGGGGGGCACTGAACAGCTGCCCCTGCTGTGTGCTGGCCACCAGGGTCTCCTGTGACGGGCTGACACACATGGAGGCTATCTCATGCTGCTGGGAACAGCTCAGCTCAGGGCTGTGAGGGTCTGGCCGCATCTGAGCACAGCAGGCATTAGAACATACAGTACGTGCTGGACATGCATGACAGGCTCATACGTTGTGCAATATACATTGATTATTTTCTTTCAACTGTACTCTGATGTTTTCTAGTTTATTTGTATTTCTATGTCTTATATATCATGTATATTTTCTTGTATTTTCTTGTATTTATTTGCTCTATAAATAAAGCTTATTATTATTATTATTATATAATACCCATGCTACAGTTTGTATGCTTTTGTGTGCACATTAAGACAAGTTTTATATTATTTAGGTCTTGGGTTGTTTGTTATTTAGGGCTATACTGTAAATTCATATTTTATGAAACATTTTACATCACCCTAGTTCATAGTTTTCCACCTACCTGTATATATGAGACCCCCCTCTTAGTGAAATATCAATTACGCCATATCGTACAAAAATTCTAACAGACTTAATAGGGTTGGTAGTAGGGTTAGCCTTAAACACACAAACTGTAAACACAGCCTTATTTCAACAGGCAACAAGTTGTCACATTTACCCGTAGCTCGCTCGTCTTCCTGTATGTGTACTTGTCGCCTGCCTTCTCAAACAGACACACCGTCCCCGGGCCCGCTGAGCAGATGAAGCCAGTGGAGTAGGGCAAAATGGCGGTGATGCGTGGGCTGGGGGGTGCTTCTTCCTGGTCCTCAGGTACTGTTGGGACTGTCTCGTCTTCTTGTCTGGGCAGGGACACAAGCTTTACTTCAAAATGCGCTGGAAATCTGACATCTATATTTGTAGACATAATGTACTTCTGTAGCTAAACAACAGCATAATGTACTTCTGTAGCTAAACAACAACATAACATATTGTACTTCTGTAGCTATACAACAACAACATGCTGTACTTCTGTAGCTAAACAACAACATAACATATTGTACTTCTGTAGTGAAACAACAACAACATGCTGTACTTCTGTAGCTAAACAACATCATATTGTACTTATGTAGCTATACAACAACAACATGCTGTACTTCTGTAGCTAAACAGCAATATGCTGTACTTCTTTAGCTAAACAACAGCAACAACATATTGTACTTCTGTAACTAAACAACAACAACATTTTGTACTTCTGTAGCTAAACAGCAACAACATATTGTGTATCTGTATCTGTAGCTAAACAACATATTGTACTTTTGTAGCTATACAACAGTGACAACATACAGTATTGTACTTCTGTAGCTAAACAACAGCAACATATTGTACTTCTGTAGCTAAACAACAACAACGTATTGTACTTCTGTAGCTAAACAGCAATAACATATTGTACTTCTGTAGCTAAACAGCAACATATTGTACTTCTGTAG
>JAODUE010003035.1:0-11411 GCA_027564755.1 Amblyopsis hoosieri
GGTTTCACACTCTAAGTTACGACCTTTCAAACCTTATTTTTTCGGTTTCGAATTGTGGCAGGATTCTCATCCCATATAATGGAGGTTAACTAAATGTTTTGAATCCCATCACAGCATTGGAAGAGCTTGATCCTTGCTTAACTTCATTGTTTGACACTACTGTAATAGCGGCACATGGCAGTACGAGTCAATAACCTGCATTGTCATTGTACAGTCTGCATCACACTTGATATCACACACAACTTAATTAAATCCAAGTTGCACAGTGTGGCTTGCGATAAACATAAGATTGCTGAAATCTCAGTCTGTAGACACCATTCCTACTCCTTCCCCTACATAATGCAGTATAGTCACTTTTATGCACAGTTGGTAAGTATCTAGCACTATGATGCAATGAAGGAGTGTACCGTTACCAGCCTGAAGAACACTATGAGCACTCAAACAAATTGGTGACATAGTGCATTTTGTTGGAGCACAGAGGAGCATTAGCGAAGCATTCAGTGAAAGCCAAACCAGAATTGGAGGTGCATTAATGGTGCTATTAGGTAAACATAGCCATGCAGCGAGTTTAAAACACTTTGGCCTCAACTATCTATTGAGTCCATGTCCAAGTCTTGGACATAGGAGCGTCTGTGTGAGACAAGTGTGTGAACCAAGTGTGTAGAGTCTGTTATTGTCAAGAAGACTGTGCCCTCTCAAGTACAGATGAAGTCCAGAGCTATTCAAGCCTGTCTTCTGTCAATGAGACACTCTATACATGCCGCTGAGCACTATTCTCCTCTGAAGAACATACATCTTCCCAAAAAACATAGAAGGAAAGTGGGGTGAGGCCCCTGGCAATGGGACCAAAGCGGAGAATTGCTTCCATTGTCTTGATGTAAATTGGTCCTGATCAAGATTCCACTTGCATTCTGCCAGCCAGTTTAATCTGCAACCTGCAAAGACTAGGCAGAGAGACGCAGAAAGAGAGAGACACCAAATACATTGATTTGGCTGGAGTGGGGATAACAAAACTACCACTTATGTCCCAATAAGAAAAATAACGCAGCAGAATAGGGCCAAATGTACTTTACACCCAGAGTACACATGCTCACACTTACAGATGTTAGCACAGAGAGAAGTCACCCACAAGAACTCACATAAAGTGTACAACAACAAAGCTTTTAGCTTTTAATCACAAAATAATTTGTTCCTTCACTCTGGGAATGTGTCAAAGGATTTTTGGGGCGGTGTGAAAACGCTTGACCTTGCGTTGACCCCTAAACTGCTTTCACGGACTACTCTGTAGTACTCACAGCAAAAAGTGCTGAGGTTAACTTGAACAGCATGTGGGAGATAAGAGCATTTTCTCTCCAAGGTGTCAATGTATTGCCTGGTCAGGTTCATTTAGAAGAGCTTTGTGTAATGAGGGGAATGAGCCTGCTCCGCACGTTCAAATTAATTGACATGACTATTGCTGCTCACAGTTACAAATACAAAGGCTCATATTCAATATGTGAAATATTTAAAAACCCTGAAGAATTATTTCTTAAGTCACGCATAGGGTTATATTGACGATCTAAGTGCACGGTCTAAACCACATGTGTATTTAGAGTGTGTCCAAAGTTTAACAGTGGAAAAAAATGGTTGCAGCATGGTTCAAATGATGGGTGTGTTTGGGGGTAACATGCCATTAACCAGAGTGCCATCTCCCGTTCCATTTAAAAGCCAGATTGCCATTATACTGTAGGTTGCGGATGTATAAAATACAGTAACCTCAAAAAGGAGGAAAGATGTTTGTTACCAGATTTAGCTTTAAAGCTAATTTCCATCTGCAGTCCCTGTGTAAGTTTACATTTACAAGCGTTTCTTATTTTTTTGCAGCGGCCCCACACATTAGCATTGCTATCACAGTTTTCCACAATTTAGAAAATCGCAATATATCGCCTTGCTTACAGTATCAAAATATATTGCAATATATCAAATCGTGGCCCCTGTATCGTGATGCGTATGGTATCGCCAGATTCTGGCTTTAATAAGAATGTTGTGTGCTGCTCTATCCCTGTGTGTTCAACAAGCAGAGTGTACACACAATGTTCGCCCGGACACTATCTAGATAATGTGTCCTTAACAGTGAAATACTGCTTTTTTGACTTCAGACCAGGTTTTTGTTGGCCAATCACGCAATCACTTTGCACAAACTCAAAATAGCAATGCATCAACAACGTACACACCCACACCTCATTTTAAGACCAAGGGAGCTCAGATGGACACAAACTTGTGCATTTATTATTCAAACAGTGTAAGCAATGGATGGGAAAAAGACACCCATGGCCCATGATGAGTATACAAAAATAACACATAAATCAAAGAACCGTTTGGTTGTAGTATATGTGAATGCTGAATGTTTAAGCCATATGTTGAAATGAGAGAAACAACGATTTGCAAGCAGCCGAGAAAAAAAGAAGACATTTACATTTTCTCCGGCTACGTACGGTATCAGTGCCTCATGCTACAACTTGTTCTGGGTTGCTGACAGGATACCTTAAGCTGCTAGAAAGCCACACATCTTTGTAGAGTCATAATGCTACAGCCTCTACGACTCAATCTCTGTCAATTTTTAATTACTTTGAACAGCCATTTTCAATTTAACGGCGTGTAGTTCCATGGCTCAGCACATGATAATGACTCTACACATTTACAGGTTGGGAAAAATATTGTAAAGGATGTCATTGAACCAAGAGATCATAATGGCTAATTTAAAATGTCCTACACTCTACTGTGTGTAGGGCTATATATTGTGTTACACAACTCTTAAGGATTTGGGAATGAGAAAGAGGATAAGAAATGTATGTGGGAACAGTTTTATAGTCATGATAGAACAGTCATTCTGGTGGAACATTTATTCTTGTAGAACATACTGAACAGCTACTTTGACAAAACTGCCATTTGGTTGGAACATCCAGGTTCATTTACATGTTCCATAAGACCACACTTTTCCTGATAGAACTGGTGTTCGCTAAACTGACATGCCAAATGATGGTTTGTTGCACAGAACCATCTGGAAAAGGCCAGGGCCCTCATTTCTGAATGTTGCATATGAAAAGATATGCATAAACCATGCGTACAATGGTTTTTACGCAAAGAGTGGGATTCATCAATTTGTACTTATACTTGAGAATGTGCGTAAATGTACGCATACCTCCAACCATGCGTACACACAGCACCTTGTGGTAGAAAAGTCGAACTGCTAATGAAATACCATCCGAGAAGAGATTGACAGTGCTAGACTAAAGCATGTACTGTGAAAAAAAAAAAAAAAAAACGATACAATATTATTTGTTTATTCTTGTAGGCCTATTTACTTTCTAGACACTTACTTATACTTATCTCAGGATCAAACTATTTAGCTTAATTGAATAATATTCTTTATTAATACTGAAAATGTTGAAAGGTTTTATTTTCAGCTTGCAGAACATTGCTGGGAAAAAAATACATTGTTAACAAATATCTCTCTCTTTGGAACTAATCCCCGCCCCCTTTCTCAGAGTTTCAGTGAGTTTTCTGTGAGATTTGTGATTAATATAAGTTTTTTAATGATTTGCGTTTTAATGTTGCCGTGTTAGTGTCAGTGTGTCTCAAACTAAATTGCATTGTTTGTACAGTCAATGTGCACCATTACAGAAAGTTCTACATTAAAAAAATCAGTCAGTTTGCTCTTGTGTTTTCTTTCTACTGCATATGCGGCAATATTTATGTGTTATTATATAGTTTTATCATTGATCATTGTTTATTCGGTTGTATCATTGTTACTCAGTTAACCTCCAAAATGTATGGCTTGCTTTATTTACTCTTTGGTGATCAAAAGTTATATTTCTGCATCCCAGTTTTTTTTTCTGTTTTTTTTTTTGTCTTCTTTGATATTTTCATGTTGGCGGATAGAAATTAGTGACATTTCGTAAAGCGTCAAAGGGAAGGTTTGTGACCATAAATGGTAATTTAGGGCATTTCTTTTGGTCTAGGCACTTTTAAAAAGTATTTGGCAGGTGATTGGATGAAGTATCTGTCATCATCTATCTCGGGCTAACCGTAACCATGGCCAGAAAAACACAGATCCAACCGCATTAACTTGATACTCGCAGCGAAGTCAAACAGGAGCTCGAGAGTTCAGGGTGGTATCATGAGACTGGATATTCACTGTTACATTCCCAAATCTACTCCAATAATTTAACGAATACTCCAGTTTTTAATTTGTGTTGGCACATGTACAGTATGTTAAGCATTGTGTTTACAGCAACCCAGGTAAGCTCTTTTTACAGATATGATATACCTGGATAAGGTCACTAGGGATTCTGATATAATCTGGAATAGTCAGGCAAATCAACACGTACAATTGTTTACTGTTAGATTTCACACAGTCAGTTTCACATAACATTGTAGGAACATTCACTCAGCATGCCCAAAACACTGTTAGAAATAACACTTTCACTATGAAATGGGTATTAAATGATTGTCATATTTTTCACAGTGTCACTAAAAAAGGTACCTAATGGCTAATGTGCATTAAAGCAGGCCCAGAAGCTCATACCCATGGCCCAATACTGTTTCAGTGTGTGCATCAAATGCATGTGACTGTAAGTTAGCCTGGGATCACTCACGTGTGAAAGGGACATTATGCACTTCAAACCAAAACAACTCAACTTTTTAAGATGCTACATTACATAAAGCAAAATTGAAAGATGAAAAGTGCTTTCAGTAATTACTAAATTAACATCTGCTCATTCAAGATGAGCCGTACATTTAGGTCCACATCAAGAGTTTATAAGATTCGAAGAGTGCAGAGGAGCGGAGGAGAGGGGGGGTGGGGGGTTCACACACTTCAATCTTGATATTCAAAGCTTTTTATGGTCAACACTGAACATTGACTGACTTGCTGTGGAAGCCTGCCAGACATGAAAGATCATTGGTGCTGTATGAAGTGATTTGAAGTTTTTACAGCTGCTAACAAGGCAAAAGGGGCTGGCATGACTACAACCAGGCTAAGCACACATTCATCTCTTCCATAAACTCAGTCTGCTGTGCCTAGAACACTGCAATGTTTCAGTACAGTTCAGAAAACATATTGACGCATGCTCTCACCTTTAAACAAAGCAAGAGGCTTGGCTAATAACTAAATGGAGTTTGAAATATGTATACCTTATGACAAATTCAAGTATGAAATTCAGTCTAGAAGCCTTTATAGGACTTACAGAAACCTATAAAGGTTTCTGTAATTCGCATGGCTTGTAAGATAACTCACGCATGTACGGTTGGTCAGCTAGCGAGACATCCTCTGCCAGATATATAGTTTGTCTCTGAAAGACAACACTTCCTTGTGACCGGGGAGCTTCAAGCAACAAGGGTAAGCCTATAGAGCCTCCACTCCAGCCAGGCACATCTCTGATGTGGAGACAAACACGCTACACGGCAATATGGAGAAAGGCACCATCATCTTCAAAGCAGGTAATTCACTTTTATGGAAAATAATGTACTTTCTGATAATACACTGTGGGAGAGAAAAGGTGGGGGGAGAGAGAAAAAGAGAGGGGGGGGGGGGGGGAGAACCGAGGGAGAGAAAGAGAGAGAGCGAGAGGGAGAGGGAGAAAGAGAGAGAGCGGGGCGAGAGGGAGAGAGAGAGGGAGAAAGAGAGAGAGAGAGTTGAGGAGAGTCAGTGACTGGCTGTTGGGCTGATGATAAAGATACACCTGGTTGTTCACAGGCCCATGCATTCCAGTGTAATCACAGGTGTAGCGACGTGGAGGCTTGGTGTGTTAGGGTGGGACTGTGGGAACAGTAAGGAGATCCAGGCAGAGGGATGAAGAGGAAGACAAGGAGGGGAGGGGAGGGGAAGGGCTGGATAAGGTGGAAGAAATCATAGTCAAATGGAGCTGCATGGACAGAACAGGGAAAATAGTTAAATAGTTTTGTAAATAGTTTGAGGAAGATTTAGTTAGAGTCGTAAAAGGCATATTGTAAGTGAAGACATAAAACTCAAATGAAATATATCAGCATATGAAATATACTGCATCAACCCAGCATGACTATGGCACCAAGTTGGATAGAGAAGCGCATGCAGACAAACATCTCCGAAAGCAAAAACAAGGCGCTGGATGTTTGCAAGAAAAGCTAAAGCCAGGCAGAGACTGCAGAAATGTATTCCGCCGATTTGGTCGTGGAGGTCGACACATTAGCAGCATCAGGCCCGAACCTGGCTCGCGGGAACGTGACATTACTCAATTTAGTGTGATATAATCAAAGACCAGCGATGTGGTGTCTGGTATGCAACATCCCGATGAAGAGACTAGCATGGCAACACTTTCGTTTGACAGCCCAAAATGAACACAGACTATCAAAGAGACATAGGGATATTATACTGTTGCGTGGAACAGGTTAACTGATAAAAGGAGCGGTGACAACAGGTTGACGTTTCCTCAAAGGAGTATGCTACAATAACAGTAAAAAATGTTGGCGAGAAATAGTGACTTAAGCAACCCAGTGGTTAAGAAGGCAAGGTTATCATTAGCCCACACTTTTCACAACACAAGACCGCTGCGCCAGCATCACATTCTTGACAAAACAGGTCCATAAACATTTTTGAACGTCATCCCATTTGTTTGAAATGGACTGCAACGTTTCACCTCGCATCCAACCAGAATCAATCAATACAAAAGGATTTAGAAATGAAAAGTAAGTGCATCTGGTTCTTGCCCAAGCGATTTCTTTGCATGGAGGTACACAGCAGGTGCATAACACAAGGTGGCAGGAAACAATCTCAGCAGGAGGAGATGTTTAAATATTTACCCACCCACAATTGGGGCATTCATTTCCATACTTAATGACTGTGATTTTCTTTACATCTGCTTCAAATCAAACAGGAGGTCACCTACTCTCATTGACAAAACCATGTTAATTGAGTAAACAATGGGTTAAAAGACCATGTTGTAAATGCCTTCACTTGAACTGTTGAACTCTAATGGCAACAGGGAACCTGAGATTTGTATCCTCTCAGTACATCTTTTAGGCTCCATTCAGGCTTGAAAACACCAATGTCAAAAGAGAAAGGAACTGACAGTAGTTCAGAGAAAGGAATCACTTTCAGCAATAAAGAAGATGAGAATCTTTGATATTGAGAAACTATTTATATTGAGGAAAATCTACTGGGCAGCAGTAATGAGGCCACACCCACTGTTGTAAATCTGACAATAATTTTCCATGTGCAACACAGAGGGAGCTGTTCAATATTGAGTGTTCTATTAAAAGCAGTCATAATTAGACTGACTTGTCTCTGTCATTAAAGTTATTCATAGAGAATATCTTATAACGTATATAATTTATGGCAAAAAGCTTCTACAGAATCCTACAGTTTTTTGCATTATCACAAGGGCAACAGATGAGCTGATGTAAATGCAAAGCCCATAAAGGCTTCTGCAAGCCCCCTTCTCCTGTCTCACCAAAACGGTTCTCTTGAACCCTGATGGTTTTGGCGAGTTGACAGTAAGTAGCCAGGGTTGCCGCAACAGCTGCCCTGTCTTGGAAATGCTGCCTTAATAGTTGGAATCTTGTCATGGATCCAGAGCCCCAGAGGAAGGACACATCCCACGCAGACTCCTCTTTCTGGACCCATTGTGTCTGGGGTCCAAAGAGAGGGGTTTTAAGAGTCACTATAAATCCAAGACCAGGCACTTCCATTCCCCTATTCCTCAACAAAGAAGGAGCTTAACCAGAAACCTTAGGGGCAACTGACATTAAGCCTTGCTCTGTTTCAGGTGCCTCAAACATCCAGGATCTTGCCTTCATTTAATACTGTATATTATTGAGTCGTGCTCAAAATCTAAAGGCCAGATAAAGACTTTAGAATTATTATTTAGTGCATGCTCTGTTCAGGAAAATTGTCGATCATGACCTTTCCCAGGCAATTCAAGAAATTGTTCTTCCAACTACCTGCATAACCCAAAGGCTAGTTCAAGACCAAACCAGTCCCCAAACTAGAAGGCATTGTGACCTCCTGGATCACTTGTTCCCTTGGGGATAGTACTGATTTATTGTGGGTATGCCACTGTAGTTTTATTTCAACAATTGAGAGAAGCATTTCATATTTGAGTCACAAACCAATCCACTTTCGTTGCAAATATTTCACCTACATTTAAAAATACAAAATGTTAAGTAACTGTACATTGCGGGCTTGTTAGCAAAGGATACATGGTGATGGGCCATGTCACTACATATAGGTACGTTTGTGTTCTTATCAATGCCGCCAATGTCTGTTCTAAGTCTTATCAAGATGTGAGCGATACACTTATGGGATAGGCTGAGCCTAGCCAAGGTGAATAGAATCTATGACTGGCCCATTCCTCTTCTCCACATCCATCTTTCAAAGGTTTTTCATTTTGGAGTCCTTCGTCGCTATGCCAGGCAAACTTTCCACCCCGCAGGTTTTAATTAAAAACTCAAATGTGCAATAACTTTGGAGATTCAGAGTGAGCTGGCAAAATGGTTCATTGTACTTGCCTTTGTTACAATTTAATAAACGCCCTAAATGCACTATATGCACAAATCATTCCCTTTTATCAAAATCTGTTCACTTCATTGCTTGAATGTGTAAACATTGGCTTGACATATGGTTTTGTAAGCCAAAGTACAAATGCACTAAAGCATGCACACATGCTCACACACACGCTAAATCTATAATCCCTCCAAGCACTGAGGAAAAAATCCTATCCTTCAAGTCTGACTTCCCATGACTCCCAGGAGACAAAAATACTATGGACAGAACACCCATTGCATTAACTCACCTGAAAGAGGTTGTTTGGGTGTGGGGTTCTCACACAATATAGAATAACCTTCATCTCCACTTATGTATTTCACACAGAGCAGACTTTTTTGTCCACGAGAAAGATCCGTGGAATAGCAAAGAGGTGTTTGTGTTTATTGTGCAATAAATGATGATGTTGTGTCCATCTAGAGACTTTCCAAGGCGGTAGAACTTTGAATGAACTATAGTTAGCAGGCTTTTTATATTGTGTAATGTTTCTTTCTTCTAAGGCTTTTAGATACTGATTAACTGTAGCTGAAAGCTGAACACTATCGGAACAAACAATCCCTGCATTTTTCAGAAAGCGCTGCTTTTCTTCCTAAACAAGGGTCTTCAACTTCCAGCAGAATGATGCAAGCCTCACAATGAGATAAAGCAGCTCAGACTGAAACAGGTCTTCACTCTGTTCTATTTCCCCTATTTCTGCCTTTACCTCTTCAAATATCAGAATAGAGAAGAAGGAGGTGGCAGACCAGGTAGAGGCTTGTGTTGGTCTGGAATTCCAAGGCACACCGGGCCTCCTCCTTGTACAAACAGTGGGGAAAAAATGGGAACATTTTCCGGGGGGCCATGGTTCATTCACAGGAGAATAAGGGTTTGTGGGTGGGTTGGAGGATTAAGCAGTCAAATCCCACATCCCACCCAACCCGAGGAGCATTCCACAGGACTGTCCGAATGCCCATCATTAGACGAGACCACCTGCTGACAAATCAGGACCCCCAATGCTTCAGGGCTGCTGTACACACCGTACAGACGTCTGTGATATGTTGAAATGTAAAGCACAGCATTACCACCACTGTCCAATAGCCAATGGAGCATGCTACGGCTATTGTATGTGTTGAGTAGTACAACAGGGTCAAATCATGACAAGGATTTATTTAGCGTACCAGAAATTATCTCTAAGCGTGCAGAATAAAAAGCGACATGGCAAAAAAGTAGAGGGTGAGAGAGAGAAAGAGGGAGAGGGAGAAAGGAAGAGAGAGAGAGAGGGAGCGATGAAGACAGTCCACTAACAGTGAATGCCTCGGGGAAAAGATTACACTGGTTTTGAGTGCAGTTGGAACAAAGCAGCTGATGAACAGTGCAAGGCAGGTAAGATCTCCCTGTACGCCCCACACTTCTCCAAGAGGGCTTCCTACTCATACCACACACACCAACCCCACCCGCCTCTACCCCCCACCCCCCTTTGCCATCGACACGGCGGCGGAAAATCTAGAATGACAATACATGGACCTTTTTTGGCGTTCTGTGTTCCACACAAAATCTGTGGCCCTCGGGGCATTTTGTTCAGAGAGAGACTGTGACTTCATTGTGTTTCCGAAGGCATCGTGAATGGCTCAGCTTGATTCTGACACATTATCAGAGTACTCTACTCTACATCCACAGAATATGAAAATGTTTCAGCGAATGGCAGCCCTGAGGAGACAACAATAAATAAACACTGTGTGCAGAGGGCTTTCCGCTTATCAGTCACTGCAAGGTGTTCTTTCAGCTCAGGAGCCAGGCTTTTCCTTGTTCCATGTCTTAATACAGCCACAGAACACCTATGAGGACAGCACAGGGAGAGATAACCATACCGCGTATGGCTGCTTGGCGCCGTAGTAAATATGCATCTTGGTGTTTTAAGAGCTTGTCGGCTTGTGTGAGATGTTGTAAACACTCCTGTCTGAAGGAACCCAATGCCAGACAAAAGGCTCGAGCCAAGTGACAACACATAAGGCTAGAGTAGCTCGTAGTGCCACAGCCCAGTACTTTGAATATGGGTGGGTAAAACGAGTATGAAACATGATGCCTCAAGACATCTATTTTCACAAAGCTCTGGTTGCTCTCTTGTGAATAAGCCATGACTAACAGCCCTGCCATTCCCTACCCATACCTGTACAAAACATTCATAGGCACTCCCCTCTCCCCCAGCCATTCTACATCACTCATCTTCCTTTTCCCTCCACTTTGTGCTTTGCAAAGACACTGGGCTAGATTGGCTTAGCACAAAGCCTTTTTTCTTTCCAGCTCTGACAACGTGCTCTCTGCTGCGCATTCTTCAGTCCATCCCAGCTATTGAAAATGTCAAGAATGTGGAGAAGGGAGAGGAGGGTACAATGATCGCCACGGCAGGTAGAGTCTTGCCCCGCTGTGCTGACATCCTGCAGTCTCCAAGGTGGCGGTGGTTGCAAAGAGGATCAGACCTGACTCTCTTAATTTAAACTCTGCACTGGAAACAACTGCCTCGAAACTTACGGTCCACCACGAGGCATGGCAACCAATCATCAGTGTCAATAAAAGAAATAAAGAAAACAATCGTATTAACGCGCAATGACTCAACACAAAACACAGTACATTTGATCCAGAGCTAACAATGTTATACAATGTAGCATTGAATACAAAGTAAAAAGAGAAGAAAGCATCATAATAATGCATTGTTTTTATTATTATTTGTTTTATTTGTTTTATTTTTATTTTACTGCAACAGATGATAAAATTCCTGTTAACGACTGCCCCCGCGCGGGGCGCACCCCCCACTACCCTATTCGAAAGAGAATTTTTTTTTATATATAAATGTCTAACAGTATTATTATACACG
>JAODUE010003036.1:0-11410 GCA_027564755.1 Amblyopsis hoosieri
CACACACACACACACACACACACACACACACACACACACACACACACACACACACACACACACACACACACAGTAGCTGAGTGAACCATAAGCATTGCGCTTGGCACGGGGCAACCTCAACTTTATGACAATAAAAGCATCTATTAAGATCAAATCTGACCTACAAATCAATAAAGTGAAATCTTAAATCATTTTAAAAGCTGTGCACAGGGAGTCTTTCTGCCAAAGAAATGGCTGTCTCCACCAAACAAACTGACAAAAGGAAAAATATATTTTTTACCTTTATAAAGGCTGCTCTCAAGGTCTGTGCAGCTGATAAGTTGACGTTTTCCAACTGCAGTAATATAAAATTGAAAGTAAACACACACACAGCTTAGTGTTCATAGCCTCTGCTATAGAATTAAATTACATAGAAAGTACATACAAGCTAGACCACTTATATGTTATAAGAGGACATAGAGTTCTGGTATTGGAGTAGAAGTGTTTTCAGTCCATCTTCTTTATGCTCCATAAAATCCTTGCAGCAGGAAGCTTTATATTTTATGAGGGGACATGTCAGTACTGCACCCTACTGCTCAAGCTTGTCAATCTACCCAACATAGAACTGTTGTGAATTAAATCATTTCAGTAATACAATTAAAAGGACGCACACAAATATTTTAGACAGAAATAAACCAATATTTTAAATGCTTGCTGTTTGTTATCAAAACAACATCAATTGGAAGTAGTTCTAATATTGGGAGCATTAAAAGGAGCAGTAGGTATGATTTCAGAGCTATATGTAGATTTTGTGAACTATGTAAGAAATGCCATGTCAGCTATTATACGTTTATTTTTATTTTTCACCACGCTCGAAAATTTCGGAACAACCACCGGCCTCTTTTCCCTGGTTGGTCCGGCAAATCTAGCTTTTTTGTCAATGACATGAACGCGCACACAGTTTGAGATCTGTCAACGGACTTTGGCAGGCCAACAATCCACAGGTTGAGGGAGAGGAGAAGACGAGGGTGGATTTTTGGGTTGTTGATTTACAAAATCTTGCTCTCTTTCCATCTTTATTAAGCTACAGCAGCTATTGTTCGACCTACAGCTTTAATGAAGTAGTGTATAATTCTGGAAAGTAGGGGTCTATGCACCACTCTCACATAGAAAGGTTGCTAATTGCTATATACATATGCCTTTACATGCACTGTGGTGTCCCAGTGAAAGACACAAATCCAACACGGTAGGATTACAAACCACAGTGCATGAATGCAGGACAAACACACTCTCATTAATAGTATAGAACGTTACTTAACAGTGTCAAGCACATAAAGACACTGTATGCTGCATTTGACATTAGGTGGGAAGCAAGTAGGAAACCGTCTATAACTGCTGTGAGGTTGAAGTCGGAAATACATGGACGCCTGCTGTGCTTTGCTGCATACTAGCATCAAGTATTGGTAAACGTTGTTTTTTCAATTGTCGATTGTAGCCAATAAATAATGCCAAACACAAAAGTTGCAGCTTTATATATCCAAAATACTGTATACTGTAAATTATTTGAGCTGCTATTAAGATGCATTTTGATGTGTTTTAAATTATTAATATTATTTTTATTTTTTTCATATTTATGAGGTGTCAAGTCAGAAACTCTGAGTTGAGAAGTCTTGCCTGAGATTCTGACATGGAATTCCGAGATGAAGGGACATTATATATTGTTTTTTCATGTTAGAAGTCAGAAATTCTGAATTCCAACATATGCTTTAAAACCAAAACATTCCCTTCATACAATAGGTCTGCCTGTCTCTGTCTAGCTCACTAACAAGTCCCCTGGTGTGACTTGTATAACTCCTGCCCATGTTGGAATGTTACTGGCTATTGTACACCATGAACTCCAGTTCCCATGATGCTTTGATTTGTTGTTCTAGTTTGATGTTTACCTGGTTGAAGACGGGATACATCACAGTGTACAGTGCCATAGAGACTGTTGAGGGGATGTCAGCTTCATTCTTCATGTCTTCCATGGTCATCCTTGACTAATAGATGTGCCTCTGTGTGTGTGTGTGTGTGTGTGTGTGTGTGTGTGTGTGTGTGCGTGTGCGTGTGCGCGTGTGCGTGTTACACCCACACAGACCTAAAGAGGGCAAGTAAAAAGATCACATAGGAAAAAGAAGAATAAGAACATTATTACATTTTAAGTTATATTTACCCATAACACTGAAAACAGGTGGGAGAGAATAAATCCAATCAATCGATGATGCAATCTGCTGAAAAATACCCAGGAGGCACAGTCTGACAGATGCTATGAAAACAGAGTTGGGTGTTTTCCAAACCTTTTTGTAGCTACACAGTCACTTCTACTGTATCATGCGGTTTGTCGTGACATGCGTATAATACATTAGTCAAATAACAATAAAAGGGGATGTGTTGGTAAATCCTCAATCAAAAGCTACATTGATTTGTTTAAGGGAAGGCCTGTAACGCAGTCACTATGAGGATGGAACACTGTATACTGTATAAGAATTAAATGCTGTTGAAGGCAAGGGGTGGTCACACCAAATGCTGATTTTATATAGATTTTACCTCTGTTCATTCACTTTGAAAAACATTTGAATTGTATTAAATTAATTGTATTTACTTTAAATCTTGCCATATAACATAACAACTCTTCTTTCTGATTACAGGCAATTAAGGCAGTATCCAACTTTAGCACTCACTATTAAAAGGAACAGGTCTACAAAATGTGAATCCTTCTATAACTAGCAGCGAACAGAGTTTCAGCACATGTACATATCCAATATGTCTCCAAACCTTACTATATTTGTAAAAGGATCTGACAATAAAGTATATGCCTACTGTATGCTGGTCCAAGTTGCTGTATCCCTTGCGTTACTATATTAAAGCGTTGCAGGGCTATCTTATTTTTGTTAGCTTACCTTACTTTATACATGTGTGCAGATCAGAACACCTTGTCCTGCTGGATACATATAGTAGCCTACAGTAGTTTTGCATGTCTGCGTCTGACATATTTACATGTAGCTTCTTAACAACCGAGTCCAAGGCAAGGCCACTGTGATGGCTGATGAAAGGACCGTAAAGGACGTGCAGTGACCTACCTTATCCTAAAGGTGCATGAAAGTACCGGTAGGCCTACACTAAATTACCTATTGTTCAGGCCATGTTGGAGTTTCGTTACATGAATCAGACACTGGAACTTTTCACAAACACAGTCTTAATAGTTTACCAGAGCTATTTCACATAAGTTACCTATTAATTACTCACTGACATTCTTAATAGTTATGGAGAGCTTACCTTCCTCCGTACTGTATCCACCAGGGCGACCAAACAAATGCGATGCGTCAGTTTACAAATTACAGAAACTAAGAAATGTAATTATTAAATGCGCTAGCACAGCAAAATTATCTGGGGATTAATAAACCCTTACCGGTACTGGACTAGTAGTAATATATCGCTAGCAACGCAACTGTGGTCGCGTGGTGTAGCGTAGTGTCACTACACACACCACCAAATAAAGGATAGCAGTGCAGCATTTAATATAACTCCCAATTAATAGGATTTTGGTGTGTGTCTTCCACGCGGAAGTTTTTCACAGGTAGTGAGTTTTTTGTATGACAAAATTGTAGCCAAAGGCAAAACAGAAGGCGTGGCTTGTAGGGCAGCCAGCAGTCATCAGCCGTCGTCACAAGTGCTGTCGGTTGTAGTTTTTTCTGTGTAAGTCGTGTTCGTGATGCTTAATGAACTTCAACTCCCATAAACTCACATCGATTTAGTTGCCCTCGGCAGTTTCGCTGCGAGCCGGTTATAATTAATTTAATAAAATGTTTGATTGATACACTCCAACATTGTTTAAAATATTTATGTTTAGTTTGTCTGCCACGATAGGGCCAAGGGTTATCTAATAAATGGGAAGATGATTCCCATAATTCGACCAATTGGCGCAAAGAGGGTGGGATCTGCAGCGAATGATCCGCCAGCGACCTGCTGCGGTGGTGAAGAGAACGAGCGACGCTACACACGAGACCGCACATTATCCTACCTGCCACCGTTCAGTCGGTAAGTCAGTTTATCCTATACTGATATTACAGTGATGCGTTCAGATAGACAGCCTCTGCCAAAATAACCCCTCGTCATGCTGTGTGAAAAAATTATATGGTTTAAAATCTGTTATCTGAGGAATCTACGATACAGATGCTAGGTTACTAGTCTATAAATTAATTTAGGTCAAATGCATGCGATTATTAAAAATAATATAATACAACACTCAAACATATAATCAGATTGGATATTGTAAAATATTATCGTGTTAAAATATCAGTTCTACTGTAGAACAGTGTTCGGATATTCTACTTCAGTTAGCTATTGATTATCCACATTGATCGCTTTATCCATCACCCAAGGCCATTTAGACCGCATTGTTTTCAATTCCACAACCCAGAGACATTGCGGTGGTTTTCTTGTCCCCGAGATAAAAACGGGGCGCATGCACACGCATAATACTGAAATACGGAAATTTGTAGTGTCCTGGTAGTGGGACAATGTTTGTGTATTCTATTGTGTATGTTTGTGTGCGCATATGTGTGTGCGTTAAGACAGGTTTCTATTTAGACTTTACTGTATAAAGGCGTGTGTTTGGTTCAGGGTATTTCACTGATAAATAGCCTACGCAGATTAAATGTGTGCTTTATATGTAGATTAGAAAAGTTAATTGTGAAATTGTGTGCAATGCAATGCAACACAATTACACAGTAGCCTATTGTTTATTACAAATGTTCCCTCCCTTCTATATTATTCTACCTATTACGTTTTGTTCTTGCCATTTCAAATTGTGCATTACTACATAACACTATATCATTATGCATCACCCTACCATTTGTCAATATCTTCAGATATCCATCTGTTGCGGTATGTGTGTGTGCGCTTGCGTTTGTGTGTGTGTGTGTGTGTGTGTGTGTGTGTGTGTGTAGCACAGAGATTCCAAATGAGTACTACATTAATTGCATTTTAATAATTAAATGCCTTTCAATCCAGGCTTGTGAACCTAAATGGGTGGGGAGGCAATAGAAAAACTGACTGATTTTAAATAGTCACTCCCCGCTGCTCTCTGTGTGTGTTTGTGTGCCAGTCTGTTAAGCTTGTTATCCATCTGAGATTTAAGAGAAGTCTGTTACAACTTCTCTGCCCTGAATCGATGTGTGTGCACTATATGTCTGTACACAGAACTGCTCCCTCTGTCTGTCAAAATCACATAAAGTATCCTGCTGTGAGAAAAGCAACATCTAAAACGGCTTAGATGCTATTTTCACGGGTAAAGTCAAACCTTTTATCTGCTGCAGCAGGCATGAAATAAAGAAAGTTTTTGTCTTTTTTTACCTTGCCTGAGATCATTCAGAAGTTATTGTTTTTTTAATGTTTTTTTTGCACAGACTCACTGATGTGGTGAGAAATAAAAGTGATAAATTGCACCAAACAAAACCAAAACCCAAAAGGTTTTAACAAAGGCGCATTGCGTGTTATCCCCCTATAATCCAGTAGGCTACCTCTGCATCAGTGTAAATTCAATATTAACTAGATTTATTGTGTTATGTATATAATCAGTTCTAGCTGTTGAAGCTGTAGTCTAGTATTACTCACTTCTGACAATGATACAGACAGTAGTAGACAGTTTTCCTTTAATAAATAAAGATAGTCAGACAGTTTCACATGCATGTCCTCTCTGTTGGAGGGAATACTCATGGGATTATCATCCCCAGACAGAGAGAACAGAGAGGGATTCAGATAAATATTCCAAAAAACAAAAAACAGCCAGCGAGCCAAAGAGAGAAGACAAACTCAATGGACAAAAAAAGCAATATACTTTTATACACCCAGTACATAATACCCAAAACATACAGTATATGTTGACCCGCATAACACTCACTTCAAAGGTTTTGCTAAAAATAAATCAGACTGTATTGTGAATAAATTATCTGGATAATAAGATTTTAGGCTATAGTAACTTCCTTTAAAAAATTCAAATGTTTTGATTGCATTTATATATATGATCATGATTGTATTACAATTGTCATTTGAATGGCTTACCCACTGTTCACACATAAAAACACTTTCTTTTGCACATCATACAGAACACACACACACACACACACACACACACACACACACACACACACACACACACACAGTGTTGTGAAATTGATCTGTGAATTTATTTGTGCTCTGTGGGCTGGGGAGGCCATTGAATGCGGGGGAGGAGAGGCAGAAGGGAATATCTGCCATTACTAAATCTTTCTGTTTTCTCATGTTTCTCTCTCTCTCTTTCTCTGAAGGGCTGTTTTTTTTCTCATTCTGCAGTGATTGGTCAAAAGAGCCAGCCAATCACTGCTCATTACTATCTTAATTATGTCACTTATCACCACTTTTGTCTTTCCCAATTTCCCATTGTTTTGTTGCTCTTTATTTATTCATTTCCATACCAATGCATTTTATGCCCTCTCTCTCTCTCTCTCTCTCTCTCTCTCTCTCTCTCTCTCTCTCTCTCTCTCTCTCTCTCAGATAGACACAGACACACAAAGACTCTTAACTCGCTTCACACTTCGGTAACTGAATTGGCTATCTTTTTTTATCATCTCCCTGTTCTCTCCATCTTAGTTCTCCCCAACTGTCTGTCAATTCTGCTTCTGCCTTCACATATTCTCCCGCTTTTCTTTATTTAGCCTTCATTTCACCATTCTCTTTTTACAGTTACTAAGAGACTATTAGATTTAAACTAAACTCAATCGTTACAGTACATATTGGGAAGGCAACACATCGACAAAGCAACATATTTGTTGTACGCCTACATTTTACGCGTACAACTTTCCTCCTCTCGCTGTCTTTGCACTGTAAGTGTGTGTCCCTCCACCAGCTCCTCCATCCGTCCCATAAACAGACTAGTTTGTATCTTTCTCGTGCTGTGGTGTCTCGCTGGTCTTTAGTCAATTTGAAAAAGCTTCAAGTCTTTTCACTTTTACCACTGACCCCAAACAGGCCGATCCAATTACAGCTCAAGCTTCCCAACTACAGTCCCAACGTGCCCAGGCTTTCTTGTGGCTGTGTGTGTGAATGTGTGTGTTTTAGAGAAAGTATAACACAAAGAGAAGTGTGTGTGTGTGTGTGTGTGTGTGTGTGCACATGCGTGCGTGTGTGATGATGGGGTACTTAACCATTCTGCTGTGCCATGCAGGGGGTCGTGGATAACGACTCAGCGAGTCAGCAATGGTTTCCTACTAAGAGCTCTCTCTCTCTCTCTCTCTCTCTCTCTCTCTCTCTCTCTCTCTCTCTCTCTCTCTCTCTCTCTCTCTCTCTCTCTCTGGAGCAGACTGTAAATAGGGATTAAGAGGTGGTTGACCTCTACAGTATCTCTCCCTTTGTTGTGGGCAGAGAGCACCCTGGGATTTCCAAGAAGATTCTATATGAGCGCATGTTTAGCGCAACAAAATGACACAAATCACACTGGTACAGAACAGGAATTACTGTAACTGTCAGGACAACACCAATCTAACTATTCAGATTAGAAAAGTGTTGAGGAAAGGCTGAGGAATATTTTGGAAAGGAAATTGATGGGAAATAAGTGGTCAGGAGGATAGTAATGGTCTGGGTGTTTGAATCCCAACTCCAACCTTGGATATGGAATACATCCTTGTGCAAGATCCAAAACCCCTACGTGCCTTGCATTTGTAGTCAGTGTAAGAAGCTTCAAATGCTTTCATATACATTACCTACTGGAAATCGGTCCAATCAAAAATGTCTTATTTAGCCTAAAATACAAATATTGCACATTGTTTGTGGTGTGTGAAGGAATAGTGTAATAGAGAGATCTGCTTCTTGTTTAGAGATCAGACAGCAATGAGAGAAATACAAATATTTGTTCCCTGTCACATTTTCTGACTCCCCTGACACATTCAATGTTAAATATAAACCAATCCTGTGTTTCAGCTGCAGTACAAGATATAGGATGAAAATCCACTTTTGCTTCTATTCAAGACATAAAGCAATATAGAGAATTGTGCTTTCTATTGCTTTGTATTACCACTTTTAAAAACATTGATGCAAGTAGGAGTCTTTTTCTTTCTTTCATTCAGCTCATTCAGCTCAGCTCAGCGTCATTTAGCATGTTATCAAAAAATAGAATGATGTTAGGCCTACATAATATCCAGAACATTTTTCAGATCTCGAACATCCAGAACAGAGATTAATTTACTGTCACACAGTGGTGTGGAGCGGAGAATATCTTTGAGGAAGCAAAGTGAGACAATACAAATACTATACTGGGAACGGAGGGGATGAGAGAGAGCCCGGGACTTGCACACGCCTGCCAGTGCCAACTTCCCACTACTCATGTGTATAATATGCCTCAATACAACTGGATGAATAGCCTAAAACAAAAAAAAGTTGTATGTTCACAATGCCCACCGGGTCGCTTTCTTGAGCTACTGTAGTTCTAAGCTCTTTAGATACTGATGCTGATTACTACCACATACAAATGTTTGTACACTTGTCAATATGGACATTATACACATTGTTAGCCTAATTTTACGGAAGCTACGAGCATCAACGTATCATAATTGATTCATATTTACCGGCATGATGAGACGGGATGATGAGATAGTGCACCCAGTATATACATATGATTGTACACTTTTGTCAAAATGCACATGCTACACATAGAGCTGGGCGATATGGTGAAACATTTTATCACATTAAAAAATGTCATATCAGTAGATATCGATAACTATCATAAAACATTTTTGGATGATATCGCCTGACAATTGCCTTCTTGTGATGTGCGTGCGTGTGTGTGTGTGGTGGTGGTGGGTGGTGCACATGCACAAGTGTGTTTTGGGTCAATGACGTGGTATTTATATTTTTATGTCCATGTATTTTACTATAATTTTAATCAGTTAAAACATTTATATAAATATAACAATAACTTCATTACATTCTTTTTTTGAGGACCCATTTTGAGAGAATATTTGGGGCATAAAACCAAAAATGTCAAAGTGGTGTAACCATAAAAACTTTGCATCAAATAAATAAGCTTCCTTAAAAAATGTGCAAAACTTAATAAAACACCCTTTCAAATTGTTTTACATAGTTAGGGGTCCAACCACCAAAGGTGCTGGAACCCTAGTTGCACCCAAGTTGCACTTATCAAAGGCCTATAACTTTGGCCCTGATTGGCCTAGAAACATGCAACTGGGGTCAAATGAACAACTTTGCAAGAGGCCATTTTTATATGCGCCTAACTAGATTTTCTAGGTGCATATAAATTCATAAAATCTAGTTATCCATGAAGATGGATAACTTGATTTTCTGAAATTTCTGAAAAATCTTGCAATCACTTTACCGCACCATTGTGACGAAAAGAGAGCTGAGCCGGAAGGCAAAGCTCTCAAATTTACCGGGCAATTTTTGTTCCTACCCTCACCTATGGTCAAGAAGGATGGGTCATGACCGAAAGAACAAGATCACATGTACAAGCAGCCGAAATGGGTTTTCTCAGGAGGGTGGCTGGCATCTCCCTTAGAGATAGGGTGAGAAGCTCAGCTATCCGTGAGGAACTCGGAGTAGAGCCACTGCTCCTTTGCGTCGAAAGGGGTCAGTTGAGGTGGTACGGGCATCTAGTAAGGATGCCCCCTGGGTGCCTTCCTTGGGAGTTTTGTAACTGGGGCCATTTTTAATTGTCTGATTATAGCTTCAAATGGCCTATCTGCCTATCCGTATGTCCAAATCTCATCAAATGTGGTGTGCTGCTTTGAATTAATACACTGAACAACCCTGCCCTGTTTGGCACCAATCGGCCTTAAGGGGGCGCAATAGCAGCAAATAATTTCAATATACAGTATATATATATCTCATGCTCTCACTTGCTTTGAGTCCCGTCTCCGTACCCATGGATTTGATTATGCTTGCCTGTATTGCTACTTGCAACTATATTTATACATTACATTGATATAATATTAAGTAAAAGCACTGCAGCGTCATTGTTTTGGGTATTATTAATACTATTGGGAATTTTGTAAGTAAAATATTCTTCTTGAATTGTCAGTGTCACCAACATTCAAGGTGCCATTTTGTAAATAATATGCAAGAAGGCCATCTGACAGCAAATCAAGTCTCAGTTAATTAACAAGTTGTTTGTTAGTTAGTTGTTTGGATTGTGCTTCCAATAAAGATTAATTTAGAAACTTTGAAGTAATTTCTGTATTCCACTGAATGTGTTAACTGAAATATCTATAGGCCTAATACTGGAATGATATACTGAAAACCTTCTAACAATTTTGTAGATAATGTAAAATGCATCTGTGCAGATTGCAGAACAATAGCATGATAACTCTCATCAGGGTGAAATTGAATCAATCCGGAATCAAACTGGATCATGAGATCCTGCCAAGTGTGTGCGCGCACCTATTTGAACCATGTGTGAGGATGTCCATGTTTAATAAATTCCCCAAGCCTTCTAATGCATGTCGTTTCACGGTGTTGGGTTTAAATGGCAGCAGGGATTAAGATACACTGTGTGCTTTTGGGTGACGTCACAATTTAATTGTGAAAATGTCAAATGCCCATCTATTCTGTCTAAGAATTAGGATTACATAGTGATCTTAAATGATGCCTTTAAAGGCCACTGAGTGTAATTGCTTTGAAAACTCCAGTCATTGCCTTAAACAGAAGCAACTTAAAACCTAAAAGATTTTAAGTCCTGGTCAGTCATACAGTATGAGTCACGAGACAGCGTTTGAAATGTGGGTGTTGGGTTTTTCTTTATTGCGTAGAGATGTGTTTGGGACCCTCCACTAAGGGTTTAGAGCCATAGTTTGGTTCAGTCATCAGCGGCCAAACTGGCAAAGTGGGGGGATATGCTTACAGATAGTATGCCACAACTTAAAAGGTCAGAATGGTGTCACTGTTTCAGGTAATAGCCAGCCACCCTTGTTGTCATTATCCACGCTTGTGCACGCATACACACACACACATGCACACGCACTAAAGCTTACACTTATAGTACATGACTATACATTCACAAATCTATGGACACCCTTGTTGGCCCAGACTAATCTATTTCACCTGGCCTAGCTGGGTGGCAGTGTCTTTCCTTACACAAGACGGGCTGTCGCTTCTAGAAAAGTTCAGCTCCCACAACTAAGAAGGTCAGGAACATTAACTCCCCCTGCACCTTTGCCAAACCTCCCTTTCTCATGCCTTCTTTGTTTGCTGCTGTTAACATTTAAACACATTATGTCCCAACGTGCTTTTAATGGATTGCTTTTTTATTTATTTGGCAGCATCCAACCTTTAAAGGAGTCATTTCATGCTCCTTTTCACTTGTTGACACAGTTCCTTGACTTCTCAATGCAATGTAGTTGACAAG
>JAODUE010003037.1:0-11410 GCA_027564755.1 Amblyopsis hoosieri
TGGAATAAAACCCCTGTGTTTGGAGAACCCGCGTGTCGTGCTTTTGGGTCCACCCTGCCTGCACATCCCCTGACATATCCTTACTGGGCTTGGAGGTTTTGCAGGCCTGTTTCCTTCACTTGTCACTCCATTTTCCTTCACAATTTTACCCTCCTCCTCTTTCATCCAATTCTCTGCCTCTTCCTCCCCATTTTCTTCAATCCCATTCTCCTCCTCTTCATCGATCCCATTCCCCTCCTCTTCATCAGGCTCACCCTCATCATCACTACAACACAGAATATAAATAAATAAATAATGGACTTAAACACAGACTCTTACGGAGGATACCCAAGAGATGTAGGAAAGTGACATTTCACAACAAATGTCACAAACTGATATAGAAAGTTAAAAAGGACTTGCTATAAAGACACACTACCTGAGTGATGCCAGCATGTGTCCTTTGCCCATGTTCTCCATGGTCTCTCTCAAAGCCTCACAGCCCTCCTCTCCCAGGCAGTTGCCTGTTGGAGACACAAACAGCACAGTAGGCCTCATATACTGTGGAAACACACTAAAACACCACCTACACAAGCTCCATTATCTCTTCTAGCTGAAAAACAATTATGAAGAAATGCCTGTGTTGTTTTCGATGGGGGGTATGTGTTATGCACACTATTATGAAGCAGTATATAGTATACATTACAATATTCAATAGTACATGTTCACCACATGTGTCTGAGCATTGTACATACCATTGAGGTCCACTTTCTCCATGTGAGGTTTCTCCATAACAGCGTGAGCCACCACCAGTGCAGCTCCCTGCATGATCTCTCCAAAAGACAGATTCAGTTCCTAGAGACACACACACACACAGCATTGCGGCATGTCTGTCCAACACAGACAATGCATAGACGGACTGACCACTGTGCAAACCGACCTTGAGGACGGGCAGCCCCTCCCTCAGGACAGCGGAGAGGGCGATGGCTCCTTCAGAGCGGACGAGGCAATCGCCAAAGTTGACAGCCTGGACGTTCTTGAGGTGCGTCAGAGCCTATGGGGGGTGCAGGCAGCAGTTAGCCAGGTTCCAAACACTCTCCTGCATCAACGTGGCCCGGAACCCCCTCACTCGTCTATTTAAAAGCAATAGTTTACCGTTTACACGTTTAGCAGAAAACTATATTAATAATGTCCTATGTAAGCAATATAATTCATATATAAACAACCATACTATTAATGCATTGCCCCAGCCCACTGTATGTGAAAGAGTAATATGCTGCCACAAAGTGACAGGGTGCCACCTGTGCCATGGCCAGTGCCCCTCTCTTGGTGAAGGTGTTGTCGTTGAGGTTTAGAAGACGCAGGCCTGTGTTGTGCTGCAAGGCTGAGGCCAAGGCTGTTATGCCGGCATGGGTGATGCCATTCTGGGGCATGTGGACCTCCACAAGGCTCCCTACCGACTGAGACAGATGGGACAAACAAGCAATAAGAATGTGTGTACAGTTTGTTACAACACAGCACAGCGCAGTGGCTATTTTAGGTACTTCACCTAACATTGACACAAAGCGTATCCTTCGACATTGTTGTGACTCTAAGTGGCTTCAATCCCATGATATTAATCAGCAATAAGTGGTATGTCCATTTGCACAATACAAATCCAACCTGAAATGCATGAGCCAATGCACAGGCTCCTTCATTCTCCAGGTGGTTCCTTCCTGCGTGGAACACCCTGAGTCTCAGTGAAGCTCCTTGGGCTGAGGAGCGTCTATGGCATTCCATCAGGGCCTCTGCCAGGATCTTACACAAACCGCAGTTTGTAATGAAAGTAAATGAGTGTAAAGGAACTAGCATGGTTTAGTCCAGCACACATGGTTAAAGTTTGAAACAACTATCACAAAGGTGTAAGCAGCTGCAGGGGAGGGGTAAAGAAGAATGCACTCAGCACTCTGTTGTGGGAGGGGCATGCCCTCTTGTTTTACTGTATTACAATCATGTTTATGCAATACTCGATTCAACCACAAGGGGCAGATTTAGACTTAGTCAAACATGAATGTCTTCTGAGAGGCAATGTGTGGTACAGCAGAAAAAATAGAGACACATTAACAACACATTAAAATTAAACTAAGAAATCAAAAGGTTGTTGGGTCATCTACAGCAGCCATCAGTAATATCATCACAGTCTAGGTAGACAATTTAGGTGCGTATCATAACTGTCCATTCAAGACGCAAATCAAGTCCTGTTAGTAAAAAAATAAAACAGGTTAGAGAAACTCACCTTGCCCCCTCCAATGCCCATGCCACAGTTGTTGAGCCGGAGTTCCTTTAATGAGTGACAGGAGGGACTTTTCAGCAGCTGCTCGATGCCTTTTAGACCATCTGGACCGAAAGCGTTGTCGCTCAGGTCCAGCTCTGTTAGCCTGGCCCCGGCAGTCATCAATGCACTACCCAGGGACATCTGACAACAGGTTAGGAGAAATGTGGACATCTCAGGATTTAATGTTTGGGTTGAGAGTACAAAGCCATGTTAAATGTGCTCTTTATGACATTTTAAACATTAATATAGTAGCAATCAACTATTGTCTATGTAAAGATATAATAACGTAGCGTAATGGCTTCCTGAGCAGAGAATGACATCACACTCCCTCTCTGTGTTGTAGTATGAGCAATCTGAAATCTTGTAATCTGTAATCTCCACTGTTATCATAGCCAGTTAGCTAAATTAGTGCATTTGCATGGCCCAAGAAAAATTTGTTTTGGTATGAGATGCTGGTGCACTTATTGTGACATCTAGTGGCAGAAAGTCATATATAATCACTTTAAAATACTAATAATTTGGTGAATGCTATATTTACCAGAGCTGTTGGGATTTCAGAACGCAGCCTTCCAGTGAACATATCACTCCAGTAGCATCTCTGAAAATATTTATAAAAAATAATAATGAAGACAATTTCAAAAAATACCCTGAGTGATTTTGGGGAAGGGCCTTCACATTCATGATGACCAGTACCTGAAGCTCATATTTGTACTCCAGCGCCTTGGCAATAGCCTGTGCTGCCTCCACCCCAATGGTGTTACCCTCCAAACATAAAACTCGGAGACCGTGGTATTGTGTAATTTCAGACACCATCTCCTCCACTGGAAACACATAAAGAGTAAATCAGTATATTAGTGTTAAAATAAACATGATTAAATATGTAAATGTATATTATCTATCCATGTGTCCTTGGCACAACATCCACTGCTTCCAAGTATCTCACCTGACTCTACATTGTCTAGTTTCAGTCCTTTTCCTTTGTAGCTCAACTCTCCATCCCCAACATGGGTCTTGGACAGCGCATTTGCCAGCTCAGATATCTCATCCGAGGCCATTTCTATGAAAACAGCGTGTGACAAAAAGAGATAAGATACTGGAGACTAAAACACAATAGCTACTAACAATCGTTACAATTATCAGCTGCACACAAAATATAAAATAATAGCAGCACTGCTAGATCGCCAAATAACGACAGCACAAGACACAATCAAACTACGGTACGTACGGTACCGTAACGCTGTAACTTGCAAGTCCCCTTGCTACGGTAGCGTTTCCCGATACCGGTAATTAAGGCAAGTGCATTCAATTTTTCATTAAATAATATTTACGAGCCGAGCTTGGTGTGTACTGTGTAGTACGTAGTTACGGAGAACGATATACCGTAATGGTAGCTGTGTAAATTGAATCTTCCGGGGTCCAGCTTTTCCCTAAACGTTTCTGCTTGTCCGTTTCGGATCTCGCGTTGCTTGTGATAGAAAACCAGATACCGGTATAATATCCGCTTTTATCTATAAAAAACGCTAACTACATGTATTGATTGATTTACGTGTCAACAAAATAATGTCACCTGTAGCCTACGGTACCGATCCTACACCGTGTACCGACCCGATACGGTACTGTCCATACGTGTTTTAAAATAAAATATGTAATATGGTTTATATATCTGGTGAATCAAAAGAAAATATGCCTCATCATAAAATATAAATTTCCCACCTGGTTTTGTTAGTTCGATGGGTTTACGCCTACTTACAAAGTGTCAAGTTTGTTGTTATCGAACACGCCACTCTGCTCTAACCAAAACGCCGGTTGGCCGGCGATTCTTCTTCTTTATATTTCAATCGCAGTTCACAACCAACTATAAAGTTGCATACACCGCCACTGTGCTGGAGTGTGTGAGGCTGCCGTACCATAAACCAGCGGTTTTCAAACTGTGCGTCGGGACCATAGTCGGGACCTCGGGACCCACAGATGGGTCATTGAGTGAGAGTGAGTGGGTCGCGGAAATTGCAACCGGTCATTTAATTAATGGAGAATATCAATGAAAGGCTTCTGCGCTTTAATATTATCGTGTTGTTCCACTCATTAGTCGTGAGTAAGATTGCGGCAAAACAGCCTACATGTTCCTGAGTGGATGAAATCCTATTTAGCCGCGTGCACACTATATTCAGGAGCGCAAATGGTGTAGGGCTGGGAGGCCGTCACCGGCCTCACACTCCGATACAGTAGGTGGCGGTATATGCACCTCAGTTGGTTGCAATCCGCCATTAAACGCAAAGAAGAAGAATAAGATTAGAGCAGGGTGGGGCGCACCCAGCGCTCTGCTCAAATTGGCGCACCTCGCGCACACACAGGTATAGCTAATTAGCTAAATGGTTATATATCTTTTAAATGACATTACCGGTACTTGGTTTGCTGTGTCACTAAATAGATTAGTCCTCTTTATGTGGGTCTTGGCAAAAACAGGTTTGGGAACCCCTGCCTATAAACTAAAGTTATATTACTATAACACTAGTACAAGTACATAATACCCTACGTACACAGCATACTTAATTATTAAAACAATTCCTTCCACTTCATTTCCTCACCATCTAAAATCCTAACTTCATCCAATTTGCATCATCTTCTAAAACACACTTTCCATACTTTTCTTCACAACACAATTACACCATCTCTTCTGCCATACATTCTGCCAGACATTATTCATGTCAATAATTAGACTACATTTAGGCCTACAAGATTTTTTATTAATTGTTCAATACTCTGTCTACAGGAAAACACTTGTACCTTTGGCGGCCTCCAGTGGTCAAGTACTTAAAAAAACTTGTTGCGATACTTTTGGGGCTGGCCCGATGAGCCAGAGCGCTAGCTAGCGATCGTAGCAGTCGGGGGGGGGAAGAAACAGTACATACTCTGTCCACACACGATAAATACTGGGAATTAATAAATATGCATCTGGTTAATGTGTGACTGAATACCTCAAGTGCATTATACCTCAACCGTTGTTGATCCCATCATTAATCTGAACAGCAAAATACTGGGGTAAGTTTAAGAGTTATCGGAGGGATTATTGGCCTCCGTCTAGTAGTACAGTACGGTACCGTACCTGGGGTAAAAACTGCAGTGAATTTAGCCACAGTTGCTAGCTACCGAATGCTAGTTACCAGTTAACATGATAACCACGGTGGCCACACGGGTCAACGTGTGAACCGTCAAGGGAACAGTCTAGTCGAAAACATTACGGTAGTATACTAGCCTAGCCAATGATTGTTTCTGGTGTAGCAGACTAGTCGAATGGCCCGTTAACATACAGTATGGTAGTCGAGTTTGGGGCTTTAGCTAATCCTTACTACCGGTATGCTAACTCGTACCAGGCACCGTCAGAAAGTCTGATGGTGCAGATTATGCCTGTTTAGAGGAAACTAACCTCTTGTTGGTTGTTTACGGTACAGTAGCGTTAACTACCCTGGGCTTTTGAGCAATTCATGCGTCGTGAATTTACACTATATATATCTCGACTCTAGCTAGGCCGAAGAGTAACTGTGGCCTGGCCTTGTTTGCAAACATGTATCTAACGTAGTAGATTACATCTACGGTACCGTTCTGCACACTGTTTATTACTCTTCTTTTATCTGACATGAATGAGGGCTTAGAATATAGCTGTTTACTCCATGTACCATAATGCATGTTTATATTATTTTTTCAAATTCTACTTGACCTCTTATGGTGGGCACTGTTTTGTGATATTTATGAGCAATGTGATTCACTGTTAAACATTTTCGAATATGCTTCCTGGTGGAATTTTAACTGTTTATTTTCATAGATAATGGATTCTGAAAGACAGAAACGAAGAGAAGAAATTCAAAAAGCAATGGGCTTTATTCAGTAAGGAATATTTTCTGCCAGTGATTTGTTGTTGTTGATGTGCAGAGATGTAATGGGTTACATTATTTTTTTGTCCATAGATCTTCATTGCCTTTTCCAGAACCAGAAACATATGAGGTATTGGTTTTGATGAGTGTTTTTGAATACCCAAAGTTAAGATTATCTCTTGTGCTCTCCCATTTGTAAATGGGCCAAAAACAGCCCTCCAAGGTCAGACCTTACACTTGACATATCGTCATTCATCGTGCTGTCCATCTTTTTCTTTTTTGTTTCCCATTTCCTGTTCCATGGTCTCTCCACCCCCACCAGGCGTTTCTGACCCAGCTGGTGTGCAACCTGCTGGATGAGGGCAACACTGTGTTCCGAGACGGCGAATGGCGCCAAGCGAGCCATCATTATGGGGAGGGGATCAGCGTGGCTCGGTATGCCCAGGCTGAAGCCCTAGTCATTCCCCCAGAGCTGCTGGAGAGCCTGTATGTCAACAGGGCCGCTGCACACTATCACACGGTGAGCCAGGTGAAGGTCTGCCATAGCTGACTTTTACCTTTTGTTGCAAGGCAACACCTTTTTAAATGTGAATCTAAGGAACATGCATACACTCCTATTTATAAAATGTGTCTCTTTTACCAGCTGTCCCTGCTTGCCAAATAATGCACACCACACTTTAATGTATTATATTTCCGTTTTGTTCTCCTTTATAGTACCTTACTGTATGAGTTTGTCTGTCTATTTAATAGTCTTTCTCTATCTTTCAGGGGGAGTATGAGCGTGGCATGCAGGACTGTGACAGTGCGCTGTGCGTGTCTGAGGGCAGTCGAAGAGCCCTTTACCGCAAAGCCCTCTGTCTGAGGGAGCTGGGGAGACTCCGGGAGGCCTACGAGTGTGGCACCAAGTGCTTGCTCACTGCTCCCCACGTACGTCAGCAGTCTCCGACTGCATTGGCTAGGGACTGTAGTATTTGTCTTGTTCCTCAGTGAGTTTGCCAGGACAAGCAGAGTTGGAGTTATGGATGCTATTTTTGCTGTTCTCCAGCCAAAATAATTCATGTTTCGGTTAAAGCCAAATGGTTCGTTTTTGTACAATACAACAATTGATTGCACCATTAACTTAAATCAGAAAGTACAGTAGATTTACAATCTCTATTAGGGATGCAAATTCCAGGAAAACATTTTGATTGCTCATCATGCAAATTAATGAACAAGTATTAATCATCGTTAATATTTTTATTGTGTGTACAATTACGGTATGAAACTGCCACAGCTGTCATTTTATTTAAAAAAAAAGCAAATACGTTAATTGAAGCGATTGCGACAACGAACCGAAAATAAATCAAATAATGTCAATTAACGTATAAAAATAGGATACAAATGGTATACAAGTATATCGGTGCTCTCTAGCTGTTTTTCTCTTATTTAATTCCCAAATACACAATCAACCAAAAATGAATGCAACTTTTGATGTTCCATAACATAAGGATCTTGAATCTGTGCTCTTTGTCAAGTTTAAGGCGGTCCAGGGAGATATGTGCCTAACTTTATTTCGACCATGTAGTTTCGACAGTGTGTTTTGTGAATGAAGCAAACTTTAAAATAGGGGGAAAAGGGGGAAACTTACCAGTCCCAAAGCAAGCGTCAGGCATCGCATATTTTGAATACTCACGTGAAAGCAATACGACTTAATCCATATTTGATATCAGTTTTACTTTTTGGCTTTGGAAAAATGCAAAATAAGACACCTCGATGGATGTATTACTAGAAAGTCCCCCTCTAAACATTGAGGAAGCTGTCTAACATGCAGGTTTGAAAAGCTTGACAGGTCTGCGGTTGCTAACGTATGATTGGACAGTGGCCGTTTAAGCGAGGCTTAGCAAAGACTAGGCTACGTGTTTACTTTTGCCAGACTTCAACAAGCACTGCAGCCATGGTGGTAATCATAAACAGTCACACTTTTAGAGCCCAATAAAGCAATATAGAGAACATTTGCTTTTTTAAGAGCTTAATTGTGATTAAATACCAAATACCCACTGAGATGACATTTTTATAAATAATTTTACTGTTTATACAAATCGATCTGACACATCACAAACGGGTCAGTCATTTATTTCAAGTGGGCATCCCTAATCTTTATATAAAAAGTTTAATTAAATATATTTCTGTTTAGTGGAGAGATAGTTGAAAGCATGTTGACCATTGTGTTCTGTCTTCTAGGACAGGCAGGTCAGTGATCTGGCCCAGGAGTTGGCCAACAAGCTGGGACTGAAGGTCCGTAAGGCCTACATCAGCCCCCAGACCGAGTCTACAGCTGCAGGAGGAGAGGGTCACAGAGAGTCTCCTCCACCCACCGGAGAGGTTGTTGGTTGTTGCTATGTAGCACTCTCTCCCTTCTCCTTAAAGCCCTTATGTTTTTCTAATTGCCAACTTATTATAGAGGGCCCTTTCTTGTAAGATATAAGAAAACATTTATTTGAACATGTTTCTTCTTCAGACATCCTCCAATGGCCTAGAGTCCTTAACCGACATAGGACCAGGTATGTCAAACCTGACACTGCTGAGCATGTCCAAATCTGACGTAACCTTTTCTTTAACAGCCGTTTATTCCTTCTTAGAAGACATGTCTAGCGCACAGTGCATTCCCGCACCGCTGGCCACGCCCATCCCCGTCAGCGACGACCCCGCCACCCCTGTGGTGACCCCGTGCGCCGACCTATTGGAGAGCCCCAACAGCCAGGGCCTACCCCCAATGCCTTACTCCGTACCCGTGTCGGAGCACATGGACGACTGCAGCAGCAGCAGCGTCCTCAGTGAGAAGCTGGATAACCTGCTGGGCTGCATCCCTAAAAAAGTCAGTGAGGTGAGAGGAGGGAAGGACGCTGCTAGGGTTGGGTATCGTTTGGGTTTTTACGATTCCGGTTAGCGCTGATCGATTTTTCTGACAGATATTGCGATTTGATTTGCAATATTTTTTTAAAGTCAAGAATTTATTTCAATATATGTAACATATTTAAAACGTGTTATGGAGCATTACCACATGTGATGGTATCAACTTATTAACTGCTCTATATTCAAATGAAAAGATGACAGCATAAATATACAGGATTAATTTCTTTAAGAATGGTTTATTGCATTTTAGGACATGCAACAACAGTCCGTGCACGTTGACATTTTTAGAGAATGTTTTATATGTGCTCAAGCAAACCTAAAATGCATTTCAGCATCCCTAAAATAATCAATAAAAATAATTCTGATTACTATTTTTATTTTTAGAAAATTAGTTTCACTCATTAGACCCCACCCCCCCCTTCCTCCCAAATATTTAATCCTAGAAACTTCCCTGTGGATGCATCCTGCTGGAGCTATAGTTCCACTGTTCCAGTGTCTGTGCACCTCATTGTTTTATGGCGCTTATTGGTGATCGGCCAGTCAGTCGGAACTAAAGCCGGTTATCTGCGCTGTTATTTACACAAATGCAGCACACATTACTTCATCGTGGACATGATTTAGCTCCGCCTGAGTCTGTAACGTTCTCATTTTTGTGTAGCATGTTCGACTACTGTATGTGTGAGCTAGTCCAAGTGTATAATTTTAACAAGGCAAATTTATAATTTCAAAACACATTTGCAGTTATGTTGTTGGCACATCTGAAAACATTTGCTGATTAAAGAAGCAATAGACCTTCCCGATTCAGGTTGTAAGACCCACTGTTTACGGTTGCTAATGTCCCACAATCTTTTGTAGCTTGTGGGACATGCTATGATATTCTCTCTCGTATTCCTAATAATATTGCAGAGTGCTTCTTGCCAAATTAGTATATCTTGTCAAACAGTTCTACAGAGAGACATAAACTTCTTTAGTGAAGCATATATATTCATAACATGATATCCAACAATGGCTGCAATGCGTACTGTACTGTGGTCGTTATAGAATAAGCATTAAAGCGGCTACAACAGCTACGTACGTACAGTAGCCAGTACGTTACCATACTAAAGGCGAATGCGTATTTTTCACTATCCTACTGTACCTTTATTAATAATACAGCCGTGTGTTTGTTGATGTTGTTTACGTTCAGCTCAAAGCACCCAGCTCCCTAAGCACATATAATGATACATGTATAAGGATGCTCAAGCATTTTTTTATATCGACTTATCGTGCGATATATGGACTTGACCTTCATAATTTTTTAGACCGCGATATAAGACAGTAATGTCATCTTGCGCTGCTCTTGTGTGACTGATCGCAGGCAGTGCTACATGCAGCGCCATACACACAGCGAGAAAGCAGACAGCAACTGCCTGGTGATGGGTGTTTTCCAGCCAACTACGTTTAGAAGAATAAATGTGAAAATATGGCATTTGTTTTATTCACTTGAAGATTTGTTTAATAGCCTTAGCCCAAACAATGAACCTGGTTTAACCAATCACAACGATTAATTCCGAAACCTGGTGCGTTCTTTGCAACTTTGCCTTGAAGGTCTGCATGCCACTGTCACCTGTTGGACTGGTGTTATGTGGGTACTAGGGGATGTGGGGACAGGATGGTCTAGTGGTCTGGGTGTTGGGTTCAAACCCCGGTGTTGACCCCAGTGTTGTACCTGTAAGCATCCTTGAGCAAGATGCCTTACCCCCTAACCGCTCCTGGTGGTTGGTCGCATCTTGCATGGCAGCAATCACCATCGGTGTATGAACGTGTGTGTGAATGGGTGAATTCACAATACAAAATACTGTGAAGCTTTTTGGATCAAAAGCAGTCTATTTACCATTTACTATTTAATGAGGCTGCCAGTTGATGAGCTATGAGGTGTTCCTCTGTCAAACTAGACTCTGTTGTACTTGTCCTATTGTTCAATTGCTTTTCTGTGCAGTGAGTTGTGCAAAGCTCTTCTTGGCAATTTTAACTTGGAAAAAGTTATATATTGCAAAATAGCGCAATATTTAAAAAATCTCAATAATATTGTATTGTGGCATAAGTATCATGATGATATTGTATCCTGGGGCCTCTGGTGATTCCCACCCCAAATGATGTACACAGGAAATTCTCGTATGCACAAGAAATTAATACATAAATGTATGTGGTGTTTTTTTTTCTTCTCTCCTCAAAGCAGTATCGGTGGATATATATATATACACACACACACACACACATATATATATATATATATATATATATATATATATACACACACACACACACACACACACAAATACAAATACACACACTATCTCACAAAAGAGAGTACACACCA
>JAODUE010003038.1:0-11410 GCA_027564755.1 Amblyopsis hoosieri
ATGTAGGTTGTAAAGCCCTTTGAGACTGCAATGTGATTAAGGGCTATATAAATAAAATTGACTTGACTTGACTTGAAAAGGAAACAGGTATCAGGACTAAGAACGCTACCAATAGACCAATTCTTTAATGAATTAAGAATATCACTATCGTATTGTTCTACTCATTGGTTGTGAGTAAGGTTGTGGCAAAATAGACTACTTGTTCCTGATTGGATGATATCCTATTTAGCCATGTCCACACCATAGATTCTGGTGTGGACACGGCAAGTATTAAGTCCACAAGTATTGTATGTATCTGTAATTTTCGGTTTTCCAGTGAATTCCTCATTGTAAGTTTAAAGATTGTGTAAAGCAGACATACATTTGTGTTTTGAGTTTGTCACACGACAAAAAAAGGTAATATTAACCACCCAGCCAAATTTGAATTAACAAAAAAGTCGGCAAGTACAGTATATAAAATTATGTTTCAAAAGTGTGAAAATATAATCAGCATTATCTGTCGCATGTTCTACCATAAACTCCATACCACGGTGTTGTGCCAAAAAGAGATCCTCAGCCGAACATTGATTGGAAAATGTTGACTTGCACTTTATGAGTTGTGTTTTCACTTTCACTGGTAAAATTGATTAGATTTGTTATAATATATGCTCTCGTGGGCAGAAATCCTTTTTTAACAGACCACCTTTTAGCAGATCACTTTTTGGCATGACATCTGCAGATGCTGTGAGACACTGTTATTGTCAAGTAAATCTAGCCTACAGCTTGTTTGATTGGATTTTTTAAACCAGTAGCTTTGAAATAATGCACATTGACTCTCAACCAGATTTTGTGCTTATTTCTGCAATGAAGGCACAGCTATCATACTGTATGCTGTTAAAGGACAGTGAGTGATTTAGCTATGGAATTGTAGGCTGTTGAAGGACAGTCAATTTATCAGGCTAATAACTTGCTTGATCCAGGAATACTGAGCTGACACTCTCTACGCTTTTATATTGTCGTGGTGTTACAGGAAGGGGTATGCAAATTGGGAGACCATCTACGTATATAGTCCACCGATTCTGGGACTCCCAAAAAATCCTTAACAGAGAAATGATGAAATACAGTTTAATGGTCTAACTCTACAAAACAATACTACATAGTTTACAGTGTTTTCACATGATTAAAGGAATGGATTTCTAACATATATAAAAGTATTTCCAAGTAAATCTCTGTATTTGCTTTACACGATCTTTAACGTCCGACTTGGTCATTGAGTTTCGTAGCTGGTTGTCCTGCATGTCAATCAAAATGCCTCGCTTGTCAAGTAGACGGATACTGATGCAATTAGCCAGCGCTGTGTCCCAGACTTTATGTATGTAAAGGCTGCTCTGCGAAACTACCGAACGATAGGTTAAACTATTTTTTTTCTCTCAATCTCTTACTAAATACCGGTACTTGCTTTAAATGTTTTGCAATGTCTCCTATTACTGTTACAGTGATGAGTGAAATGTATGTATCCATGTTATGGTCAACTGTCTGACACAGTCCCGCCCCTGGGCGTGGCTAACTCGCTTCTGGTGAAAGGTCCATTGTGCTGATGCAAATATCTGATAAGAGATAAAACAGTCACATATAACAATTCTTAAATAGCTATAGAAACCAGGCAAAGTAAGTCATCAAACAATTACACTGTATACTGTTGAAGACTAATAATGTCCTTTAGGATAGTATATAGACAATAGGTATTATTGTGTGCGGAAAGAAAATACTTCCCATGCTGTATTCCTTTATAAAAGCACTGATAGACATGGATGAAGGCAGGATCTTGACATCTGACAGAGAGAGAGCGAGAGAGAGAGAGAGAGAGACTAAGACAGCCAGTGAGTATAGCCTCCCATCCCTGCTGGCAGAAAGAGGCCACAGCGGGGTGTTAGACCAAAGCTCTATCAAGCCTGCGGGCTTGAGAGATAGGGACAGACACTCATCCCCTCTGGCAGTCAATATTACATTACTGTCAATACAAAGCAACTGCCTGGTTAAAGTATCAATCTGTGGCTTTTCATAAACTACTTATCATGTTGCTGCTGATTGAGGCAACACATCCTGCCCATTCACTTTCCACTTGCAGTTCTGACATAAATCTGTCAGATAATATAAAATGTAATAACAAATAAAAGTCTCCAATGGTCAATATACTGTACTATAGTTCTTTTGGTTTGAATTCATCCCTGACCCCCAGTAAAGTGACTGGATAAGGTCACTGACTATTTAAAACTATATTTCTGTCTAAGGAAGTGTCGGCAGTTGATTGCATTCCAGTAAAAAGCATTACGCTGTAAACATGCTCTGTAAGAATGTGTGGCGAACATTAACTATTACATAATTACGTAATTATGTACTTTGTCACAGATTGCTATTGGTTGGTTGGAAGGCAACTGACATCATAATGATGTCATTGTGATATTGCCCATTGTCCTGCTACCTTTTTCAGCATCAGGGGCCTTGTATTTATTTTAGTTCTCTACAGTAGTTACAACCTGTTGAGTAGTTAAACTGATTGTCCAGGCAGATGTGTCTGTTAGCCACATCCATCTGTGAAGTCGTCCATTATCGACTTCCGTTTTAGAAGGGCAGGTGCTTTCAAAAAATTATTGGCAGGTGATTGGTCGAACCTTTAAACCAGTAGAGCCTGTTGTTAAATCCACTCTTGTAGTAGAAAAGTCGGGAGAAGAGTGGAAACATATTTTCCATTGAGAAAAGCCTTTGCTCTTCTAATAACGTCTAATAAAACTGATGTTTTTTTCTCACCTACGTTAACTTCTGTAGGACCTGCCGTTGAGTTGTTGTCAAGTGGCCTTCGTCACACCTACACCACGCCCATAGCCAACAGTACGACGCTGATTGGCCACACACTACAGTAGGTTTACCGGCCTGAAACACCATGGTTTCCAAGCTCTCCAGACTGCTTCTTGAGGCAAAGTCAAACAGAAGCTCTCGCGAGGCTATACAGTAGGTGCACTTCTGCTAGCATGTGGGATTTAGTTTCCATTCACACATTCACATATGTTTTCAGTGTGTGGCTCTGAAATACCACAGACAAAATGTAAACGATTAGGAGCTTCCATCCAGTGTGAGGTGGCTGTGAGAAGCTAAGCGTCCATACATCAGTGTTGAATTATGAAGAGCGAGGGTGGGGAAGGGTGAAGCTCATACGGGGTCCTATAGAGCGGAGCTGGTGACAGTGAAGTCACGTCTGACAGGCTGGATACTGTAAGATCATCTGGTCAACATGTGCTTGTTGTGTCTACTTCCTCTACAGTATGTGGTTGGTAGGGTGGCCAGGTAGCCTAGCTAGCTAGCTAGCTCGGTAGCATGTGTTTCTCAAACATAGTTTGAGAATCACAAACATGCAAACATCCAAGTTTTACACAGCACCTTATATGTTTATTATATGTGTTGTGCAGTTTTCAGTGCTAGTGACTTCGCTCACTTTCCCTGAGAAAGGGAAGACTTCCAGGAGGGCTTACACTTGACAAAATAAAAAACTCATATTGCCATTTCATTTGCAGACCTGTGCTCATCAATGCTGTAGTTAATCATGAAAAGATAACCATACAAAAACATCTAAGCAGAGATCGCAATTTCTTTTAGAATGAAAATTATTTCAATATAGTTTTGAGTTTTGGTGAATACGTTTGAATGCTAGTGGTGTTGCACTATGCTGAGGAGAGGTTGTCTGGTTTAAATTGCATGACAGTATGATTAGATTGGATATTTTACTACCTTTTACTTTGATCCATTTGTTGTAGGTATAGTTTTTGTCAACTTAAGCTCCAAACCCAGACCCATCGTTTCACATAATAATAATAACTTTTCTGTAATTCTCAATCAATTAAATATATTTCTGTCTCTCTCTCTCTCTCTCGCTCTCTCTCTCTCTCACACACACAAATGGAGGTGAGCTTTGTGGCTGGAATGTGCTGTGGGCCGGCAGCATGTGGAAGAGGAGTGTTGTTATTCAGGTCCATGCGCCTCGGCATCTGTGTCAGCTAATGAGAGAGTCTCAGCTCTGTTTCATCTGCTCTCCCCGGACCAGGAATTAGCATCTCCAAAGACAGACGCAGAGAGAAAGGGGGGAGGGAGGGAGAGATGGAAAAAAATAAATGTGACTGACAGACAGACAGAGAGAGAGAGAGAGAGAGAGAGAGAGAGAGAGAGAGAGAGAGAGAGAGAGAGGCTACCAGACAGGGAGGAGAATATAAACATAAACTCCAACCCTCTCTCTTTCCCCGTCAGTGACACACATGCTGCAGCATATTGACGGGCGGCGTTAAGTGGGCCGGCCGAGTGTGAAGCGGCCCTAATAGGTCCCTGATGGACCCCGAGATGAGAAGCCACTCAACACGGAGGGTTCAAAGGTCAGGGGTCGGCCCATCATTATCCCATCCCCTCCCCTCTGCCCGACTGCACAGTGCCTAATGATTATTAACAGGTTAAAACACTTAAGGAGCGCTGGGAACGAACCCACCCCAGAGAGAGAGAGAGAGAGATAGAGATGGGCAAGATTGGTATGGTAATGATGTGCGCACACACAAGCGCACGGCTGGGTTGATATCACTAATCACCTGGTCCCCACGGTGCGCCGACGTGCGCAAGCGCACGTGCACACGCGCCTGGATGCAGGGCACGCGTTTGTGCAGGCTTACAATCAGCCTTGTAAATATTTCTCTTTTGTATTTAATTTCTTGAAAAGAACAAAGAGCCTTTGCATATCTCATTCGCAGCCTGTGTGTGTGTGTGTTCATAAATAACATCTGCACTGTACGTATACTGTGTGTGTGTGTGTGTGTGTGTGTGTGTATGTGTGATCGTGTGCACTGCTTTTGTCTTGCTAAATGAGTGCATGTGCATCTGTGTAATGTGTGTGTGTGTGTGTGTGTGTGTGTGTTCCTTTGTGTGTCTGTACAGTGTGTGTTTTTGTATTTTGCATGTGAGCTCGCATGTGTGAGCTATATTACTATTAGCATGCTGTAATATATGTACAATATGTCTGTGTGTGTGTGTCCAGACCGCAGAGCTCTGTCTCAGCTGTAGACGTGTGGCTGAGAGTTTTGATGCTATTCAGCTGGGAGTGTGAATCAGCTCCCACAGTCTGTCTGATGCCTGGCTTCAGGCTTCCTGTCCCTTCTTACAGCCTGGAACTATACTTAACTGGATATTGTAATCTTATGTACCAGTTGGCCTGTTGTTTATGTAGGCCTATAGCCAGATTATCACCATCCTAATTCTTCTTTGCTGTATCCCAGTTTGAAAACTCTCAATTGAAACCTGGGGTAGACTAGTCTCAACCTCTTACATTTGTTATAATTACGTCACGTCACATAAGCGACTGAATGTCTGATACAATATGACTCTGTTAGCATGTCAGCGCTATCATGCACTGGGCTAGTAAATTTTCAATAGCTCATAGCATTATCACACACAATTCCAGCACAACGTTAGTGCAGTGCAACTTCAGTCTTTCTGTTTATTTAAAGCATTAACCATAGCCTACTTAATAAACCTTTAAGTAGGCTATGGTTAATGCTTACTGTAAGCTATTGCAAGCTAAAGGTAAGATAATACACTTTTTATCAAATTCAACAAATATCTCCTCGCATTTCGCTATCTTATCTTTCTCTGTGCGTGTTGAAAAAATAATTTGATACTTCTACACAGCCCTGGCTCCGTAAATAGTAACATAAACAAAGTGGCAACACTGCTTGTATCAACAAAGCCGCAGAACTACGCTTTGCTTCACTATGCATTTTGGCGATGCAGAGGACCTCGGAGCGATACTGTTTTGATTGGAGCTCAAATTTAGTAAGAATGACTAACCCTGCCTTCAACAGATTTACAAGACCTGCAAACAGCCATAAGAATAAGAATAATAATAATAATAATAATAATAATAATACACTTTTTGTATTTGTATAGAACAAAAGTGGGTGGGTTCAACCTACCGCTTGCCGCCGCGGTGGGCGCAGCTATTGCCACCGGTAGTGTGAATGCCACTTTGAGAGAAATGACGCAGTAAAGGCGGTGGAGGCCTCGACTTCAAAAGAAAGAAAAACTTTAATAATCCTGAAGTGGAGGTACTGCTGCAAGAAGTTAGCGAAAAACAAGACGTTATATTTAGTAGCGTCAGCAGTGGATACAAAGCAGCAAGTAAAACCGATGCATGGATGCAATTACTCATGGAGTGAACACTGTATCGCAGCGCAGAACTGATGAAATTAAAAAATAAATGGTTTGATCTGAAATCTGAGGCAAAAAAAACCATATTTAAAAACACAGGGCATTAGAGCGTGTGGTATGGGCTCCGCAGTGTGGGCTCCAAACAGTTACAAATATCTATGAAGAATGCTCTTGGTAGCCTAAAGTGTCCCAACAGGTACTCGTCACTCTCTGCAAATAAATAGATGTGATCACAGAGGACGCAACATTTTGCAACAGCAGTAAATACGCCATTGTGTGGTGTAGTCCTAGTCTGCAGAAATTGCCATACTTTCTGTAAAATGATTTACAGTAGCCTATACTGCTGAGGTCTTGGTTTCCGTAATATGAATTGAAAGACCCTTTATTGTCTGTTTTGTGTTGTTACGTAATGTACGCAATTTTGTACAAAAGGCTACCAGGGATTGTGTTTTCTGCTGTTGTTGTCTAATATATTTAGGTTAAATCAGTTTAGCTGTTATTGAGAAGGCGTGCAATTATGAAAAATAAATAAACAATTCATCTTAACTGTTTTCAAATGCATTAGCACTAAAGTAACTAGCCTGTTTTAAAAATGTAAGGAGTAGAAAGTACATATATTTGTGTAAAAATGTAAGGAGTAAAAGTAAAAAGTTGCCAGAAAAATAGATACTTGAGTAAAGTACATATACTAGAAAAAGCTACTTAAGTAGGGTACTTGAGTATTTGTACTCAGTTCTCTGGTTCCAGGTTGCCGAGAGGGTCTGGGCAAGGGCGCCAAGCCATCGGCAGAAGGAGCAGGCCGACAGGAGGAGGTCGCCCACATTGTTGGACCAGGTGTGGCTGTCGGCTCGGGACCTCCCATTCCGCCTGCCCTGTGGCAGCCCTTCCACTTCCCCGCACCTGTGTCTCGTTGACTTGCTGATTAGTATGCTGCTTGTATTGGTTTGTTCTTTCCTCCCCCCCTTGGGTTACTGTTTGAGTTCTGTGTTGTGCTGTTGTTTGAATGTTTCTTTTCAGTTGTGTTTTTCGTCACAATCATTTTGGCAGAGTGCACTTGTCCGGCACAATATTCTTTACATTGTATGCCAGTGTTATGCCCTTAATTGTTGACTGGATAGCCTATGGTGTGTTTTCTTTTACATAATATACAGACAGTTGGGTAGATTATAATTTTAGACATCTTGTTTGATAATTAACTACTAACTCTGCCAATAATGGGAGAAAATAAATGCCGGGCATCACCGGCGAGTGAGCAAGTAGCATATCATTCCGATGCAAAAACTAAAAGCAGTCAGCAAAAACCAATTGCTCACAATAACTTTATTTATGGTTCACAGAAAACAAAATAAATAGGTATTTCTTTCTACCTTCCATAAGGCTTGCTCTTTAGGACACAAATAATCGGCACAAATACTGTATATTCCATAAGCAATATGCCTTTGATGAATTGACTTCGCTGTATCTATGGCTCTGCCTCGGCTTTCAAAAATGCGAGTACAGTACTGAAGCCTATAGTATGCATGCTTACAGAATAAATTGTGGATAACTTCATTACTGTGCAAGTAATTGTAAGCCTTGAAGCTCCAACCATCCACACCCTCTGGAAAAAAAATAACGAAATAGTTCACTGTTAACATAGAAAACCCCTGGGTCAATACTGTAGCCTAATCGACACATCCTATCAGTTTAACACACAGATTAGTCCTCACAATGTTTTTAAAAAATCATAGCCGAAATGTTATCAATGACTACAGTACTTGCCATATTGGCAAGTTAACAATTGCAAATGTTTAAAAAAAAGAAAATCACTGTACTGTGCCACTGCTAATGTACAGTATATTTGTTCATCAGACCAAAGTACAATTAAAAACAACTGTCACAGCTGTTCCTCTCACCACAGAACCTTTTTTTAAGATGACATTTCATCATATACCAGTATCAACTGGTGTAAAATTTATCAATCTATATTTGATTTTGGTCAAATTTGTGTCACTGATTAAATATGACTTTGAAATGTATCTTCCTATCCATCCAAAATAAACAAAAGGCACAACAATGGCTATATAATATGTCGCAGAAATAGTGTCAAGTAGGACAAAAACACACATTCATGCAATTAAAGCTGTTGACATCAGAATCAGTACAGACAGAATAAAAAACACTCAATGTTCTGTATGGTGTCCTATATCAATATTACAACTGCTGTACATTTAATATAATAGTTACTGTTCCACAATACAGTGAAGGCCAACATTAAAGTGAAAATACAAATTCACCACGAATTAGACACACAAAGCAATGAACTCTGGGGAAGGGTGGCATATACACCTCTTTTGAGAGAGTGAAATATGTTTGCAGCAATGTTTAATTTTCTCAGTAACATTGCATTTGAGCTGAAAAGAATATGGCTTAAACATTTTATGGCATAAAAATAAAATAGATGTTAATGTTTTACACATTATTGGCCACCTCACTGCGCCTCACCATACTTGCCTAATAATTAGTGATTAAAGATCATGCCTGCTCTGTCCTCTATAATGACAGATATATTTAGAAAGGGCTAATTTACAGCCCCCTAAAATAGGTCTGGCAACGTCCCTGAAGAAGCGTTAAATGACTGATACCTTGCTATATCTTGTGATCTACATATGGAATCATTTTGCATCAGCTCTGCTCTAATAGTGGATCCTGAGTGGGAGAGAGACAAAAAGTATAAATAATGACAGCAATGTAATAATAAATAGGCAGGTAAAGTCAGTCTGTTAGCTCTGAAGGAGTGTTAACCTGTCGTCTGTCCATCCTGTGTGACTCCACCGCTGCGAATCAGCTCAGCTTTCACATTCAACCCTGCGCCATAGTCAGGTGTGTGTGTGGAAAATGGGGGGTGGGGGGAGTGCGTGTGTGTGTGCGTGTATGTGTGCGTGCATGTGTGTGTGTTTCCAGTGTGTATGTGTGTGTGTGTGTGTTTTTGTGATTGTGTGTGTGTGTGTGTGTGTGTGTGTGTTTCCAGTGTGTGTGTGTGTGTGTTGAAAACGGGGGGCGGGGGGAGTGCGTGTGTGTGTCCCATGGGTCTAGTGTTTCAATGAAGTGGTCAAGCAGGCCCAGATGGGTTTCTAATAGTCTTAATCCAACAGGTCACCCCTAGCCCCCCTACACACACACACACTGCATTTATAAACCTGGAGTTCTGCTCCCTCCCTCCGTCTCTCTCTCTCTCTCTATCTGCCTCCACTCATTCTTTCAATTCCCCTCTGCTTATCTTACCTCCCCTCCCGCTCCCTCCCTCCTCTCTTATTTTATTTGCTGCTCCCCCCATTGCTCTCTCTCTCTCTCTCTCTCTCTCTCTCTCTCTCTCTCTCTCTCTCCTGTCTTGTTCTGCCTGTCTCTCCAAAAACCAGCAAGAAACTAATGAGGCTTGGCTGGCGTTTACCCAGCTCACTATATGTGTGTGCGTGTGTGTGTGCGTGTGTGTGTGTTTAGGCTTGTGTAGAAGCCCACCTTATAGCTAACCTTCCCATGGGCTATATGGTTATTATAATTCTGTCTCTACTGGAAAATAAACATTAACATAATCACCTAATTTTATCTATTGTCTCTTTATGTGTCTGTTAGCCAGGGCAAGGAATGGCCACTGGTGGGAAAGCCTCTTGAGGAAAGCCACGTTGGTATAGTCACAGGCAGTTGGAAGTGGGAATGTCGGGGTGGATTTCCAGGGGCGGAAGACAGGTTTTCCGCTCCATTAGTGGGATCCTGGAGCTGAGAGATGCTCCTCCTCGGATTAGACGTTCCCCCCTTATCTCTCTACGGGAACGTGCAGATGGGAAAGTCTTCGTGCAATTCCTTCCGTCCGTGAAGCACCTGCCCATTTTCCGCATCGGACGAATCACCCAGTAAGAGAAACACAAACAGCATCTCTTGCAAAATTCTAATTATATAAGCAGACGGATCTCACCGGGCTTTGATGTTGGAATTCCACGTTACCAGCCCTGTGAATATTTCAATAGCTCATTAATTCCTAACGTCGGGATGCGCCGACAGCGCGTGGGCATAATGAGACATTCTCCGTTGCCGCTGTCTCAGATTTACTCGAGACAGAGGGGCCTATTTGGAACGGAGCACCATGGCGGTTTGACGGACGTTTGCGGTATTTTTATTTTATTTTATTTTTTTCTTCACATTTGATATCATTTACGTTTGAGTGGGATACAGAGACGGGTGCCTGAACCAGCTATGATGCTGCTGTGAAGACAGTTAACAGCAAGAGACCTGTCACAAATCTCACACACGCCACTGTAATAGTCATTAGTGCTAAGTGACAGTTCCTCGTGGTCCAACGTCACCCCGGGAGTAGTTAGACAGAATAAGAGAGAGAGAGAGTGAGAGAGAGAGAGAGAGGAGTGGGGGGGGGGGGCAGCTGAAATCCAGACAACAGGTTTTCGCCTCGCCTAAGCGCATGTGACAGCGTTAATATTGCAGGATTGTTATACGGTGCGTCAAAGCTAAAGGTGTTTTGACCTGCACAGGTGACGGGACTAATTAACCAGTGGCTGACCCTGGCTGCCTCACACACCTGCTCTCGCTCTCTCTCTCTCTCTCTCTCTCTCTCTCTCTCTCTCTCTCTCTCTCTCTCTCTGTCCATCTAACTGTATAAATAACTGCGGAAAGCCATCCCTTCTTAATGTGGTGGTCCAGTAATGCTGAAGATATGTACGTTGTACAGTCTAGCATCGATTGTTAATACCTTATTAGCACCAGTTGTATCTTCCTATGATTGAAGTGTGTTTCAAGTGTGTTTGTGGGCAACACGGTGGCCCAGTGGCTGTGGCCTCACAGCAAGAAGGTCCTGGGTTTGAACTCTGGTCTCTCTGGTCTCTCTGGTGTGCGTGCGCAGATGAGTGCGTGTGTGTATGTGCACAGAACCAACATACACAACTTACAGATAATTTCATTTTGACCAAGTTTGCCAGTCTCCACATCGCTAAGCAGCTGTTATAAGAGAACCAACAGCAGCTCACACACAAACACACACTAGATTCTTTCCGCCCATGTCTCCTACACAGTCTAATCTTTAATGAGCTGGTGATGATGGAGTCCTCTTGACCTTCAGGTGCGCGGCGCACACACACACACACACACACACACACACACACACACACACGCACACACACACACACACACACACACACACACACAC
>JAODUE010003039.1:0-11409 GCA_027564755.1 Amblyopsis hoosieri
ATTTGTGCTTAGATAGCGCACACGCCCTAGATCAGACGTCATATTCGATGGGCTAGCCTCATGAAAAAAATAAAATGCGGTACCTGCGGTTTCTTTCCACGGCCTGCGGTTGGGTTAACAACACCGTGGTATTCCAATTTTGCGGTTATCGCGACAGCCCTAGTTATAGTAATACAGCATGTTAAAGTGTTTATTCACCACACCATGTGGCACACACCACAAACCCTAATTTGTAAACCGGTTCGTCCTGATTAACATGGCTGCACTGAAATTCCCACCATGTGGGAATTCCCAGTGCTTAGGTCAGGATGGATCCAAGACAGTGAGGTAATCTTTAACGCACTTCCTCGTACCTGAAGCGTTCCTCCTGCAAGGCCTGCATTATGACTGTGTAGTCTCTGTGATAGAGGCTCTTCAGCCCCTCCAGCGTTTCCTCCAGCTGAACCTGGCCCTCCCTCAGCTCCTGCACCTCCTGCAGCAGCATGTCCATGCTGGAGCTGTGGCAGCGCTCCAGGGTGTTGCCCTTGGAGCTGGGGGGGCCCCCGGGGGCCCCCGTTGTGCTGTTGGCCCCCGCCGAGCCGGACGTGGCGCTGGAGCAGTCGTCCTCGCTGCCGTATTTGGGCTCGCTGCCGTATTTGGGGCTGCATTGGAGGTGTTGGCCCCCGGCACCCCCCTCCTCCGCCGAGGGGTCGTCCAGGGAGTCCTTCAGGGAGGCGATGTTGTCGGCGCTGCCGAACCGGTTGCGGAGGAGCGAGGCGATCTCCCGCGGCTTGGAGACCACGGCGCCGGCGGCCGAGTGGGTGGCCTGGGAGATGCTGGAGAGCCCCCCCTTGACACTGTCCACCACGCCCTCGCTGAAGCCCGTCACCTTGGCCCCGACGTCCTTCAGGCCCTGCTGCATGTCCCGCAGCACGTCCTTGTGCTGCCGTGGGATGCCGTTGTGCTCCACCTCCCGCAGCTTGCGGTGGTAGTGATCCCGCTTCCGCTGCAGGTGCTGGATAGTCTGGGCCGACTTCTGGTTCTTCTTCTCAAACACCTGCCAGGGGCAGCAACAGGCTGTTAAGTACCAGATACAACACACTGACAATGCCGTATGTGCCCCTAAAGGCGAGCAAAGCCTTCCAGTGGTTCGGCATGGCTGTATAATTATTTATACATGTAGAATACACTGTCAAGCTAGGAATTAGAGGCAGGGTTAGTCATCCTCGAGAAAGCTTGCTAACTTCGAGTTCGAATCAAAACAATTTTCCTCTGCGGCGCCTCTCCACACATTGAAACACATTGTGAAGCAAAACGTAGTACTACGGCTTTGTAGATGTGAGCGGTGTTATATGTTCCTATTTACGGAGCCATGGCTGTGTAGAAGTATCAGATTCTTTTCTCAACACGCACAGAGAATGCTAAGATAGCGAAATGAGGAGATATTTGGTGAATTTTACAAAACGTGTATCAGCTTACAATTAGCTTGCAATAGCTGACTTTACCTTTTAAAGGCAAATATAATCAATATACATATAAATATAAATAAGTTCCCGTCCATCTTGGTACCTGTTTGATGCGTATGCTTTGCTGCTTGTCAGCATTGTTTGCCAGTTTGAGGTATTCCGCCACGTTGTCATCCCTGGCCGTCTGCTCGATCTTGAGCTGCTCCGTGAGCTTGAGGATTTTCTGCTGCAGCTGGGCGATGGCCTGCTTGGTGCGCTGGGGGTCCGGGGTGCCATCTTCAGGCCCAGGGAGAGAGCCGTCTGCCCCACACGACACCGCTAGCGGGTTCTGAGCCAACCCGCTCACTTCCAGACGATCGATCTGAAGATGGGCAAACGGAACAGATGAAGAAAGGCATGGGGTAAACGCAATATATTTGGGAGAGGGGGCTTAAGTCTGCATATTGAAAAATGTCTTGATGATGCGTGCCTGACTTCTTTTATGACAGTTGGCCATAGAGCAGTAAAGATGCATCAGCTGAGTCAGCTAAACAGCAGTAGCCTACAGTGCAGGTCAATTCCTCTGAAGGGGAAGATAGGTTATGTTTTTAATATAAGGAAAGCAGTAGTACCGTCCGTCTCATTTTTGGAGAATCGATACGTTTCCACAACTCATATTTTAGGTGGAAAATGTATGATACCTTATCAACCTGAACATAAAACCACTTCTGATCAGTTTTCTCTTTCAAATAGGCTAGCCCTAACCCGTCTGTTCAAACTAGTTTTGTGGGAAAGAAAAAATCGCACAATTATGCATTTCATTTATTTTTCTATAGGCTAGTGCCTAGTCAATATCCTATTGCCTAAAACATTATAGGACCAGACACAACAGAGAGCCTAACCATTTTCTCCTAAGATGGGAGTCACCATTGAATGTATTGGATTTTGCAACACCATTTTATTATGTTGTAATGACTTAGAAATATACAGTTTCAATATACAGACTATAAAATAAGCAGCTTCAAGCTGCTATTTGTTTAGTATTTGGTTAGCAGGCAGTTGGCCATGGATGTACAGTAGCTTACAGTATGGTAGACATCTACCGTAGAGCACAGAACGATGCAGTACAGTAGCCGGCAGACACGTACCGGAAGAATTTAGAAGGCTTTGGTCAAAAGCGGAGAAACTATTTGGGTCTCCGAGGATCAGTTACAATGAATGAATCATCCTGCTACACTCAGCTACAGTGCAGTATAACTACTACCGTACTACTACGGTAGTAGGCTACCGTAGGCTGTAGCACTTCGGTAGTCTACTGTAACACCGATGATGATGGACATTGCTTAATGTGACTAAATGTCCTAATGAAAGTACAGTATGTTTTTGAAAAAACCAAACCGCATCCGGAAAATACATTCAAACCGTTTTTCTGCCATGGGGTAGCCTACCGTCTGTACCAGCAGTCCTGACTCCTGACCTGTAGCATATTATTGAGAACACGCCACAAAGAATTAGCCCACAGTTGGCTACTAGCAATTATTTATTCGTCTCTTAGTCATCCTTACAAAACTTTAGCGATGCAGCGCTCACCTTTACATTTACAGTCTTCAAACGGAGAAATTGTTCCCAGTGCATTTTCCCAGAAGGAGCGCCATGTACAACTACCGTATCATTTGGTCAGAGGTTTCCCATAGTTGGAAGCCCCGATTCGAGGTTTGGACGTTTTTGTGGTCTCTATAACAGCTGTGTCCCAGACTAGTAGTATCCAAGCTTGTTATGAAAGTTGACGCGCACCTGATTCTGTCTACCCACCCTATTTGGCCCCGTCTCCTCCCAACTTCTCAAACTTCCCTCACGCTTATGCTTGTGATGTCGTTTACCGAGATTGCAACATATCGACATACAACTTCATCATCGCTGTTTGGAAGGGGAAGGGGGGGGGGTTGTTGCCGGGTAGGGTGCATAAAGTTATATGGTAGGGGGGGGAAGAAAAAAATGTGCTTTAATTTTTGGGGAACTAGAAGACAAAAAAAAACATATCCTTTATTTGATTGAATAAAATAAAAAACATCTAAATAAAACATGCTGACTTTCTCTAAAAGCTCTAGGTCTAAAACATGCTAACTACTGCATAGGCTAAAGAAACTATAGGCAAATTCCTTATATAGTATATGCTATTAGCATAGGCCGAATAATTAGAAAGGACAAAAACAACACAAAGCATGTGCCTTTTCACCAGCACATAACAGTGTGTATGTAGCATATCACAGACTGTTTCTTATACTGCAGGCTATTAATCCACTGGCTTGAATCACAACTTTTAAGAGTTCAGTGTTGGGAGATAATTTTACTATTGAGTGGCCAGAGTTTAACAACTGGCCACATGGCGGTCTATAAAACAATGTGACTGATATTAACTGTCTCTCTGGCTGTCTCTGTTCCAGCTGAAGGAGAGGCAAAGGCAGGAAAAACCAGTCTTATATTTAATGTCATGTGCGCACGCACACACACACAGACTCACACACACGCACATGCAGACACACACACACCTTAGAATAGCATAATTAGAATAGCATCATTAAATACATTATGCAAGACTCACAAGTAGTTTTTCAAGCATGTCATGGTAATTCCACCTAAGAGGCAAGAGCCTACAGTTATGAGCATGCTGGATGACAGTGATGACTCAATAGAAGTAATATGTTGTTTACAGTAAGCCCCAAATATTATAAGCCAAGACGATCAAATGAATCAGGAAGCCCGATTGGGATTCTGGCACAGGAGGAGACTGTCATCTTCCGAGGGGCATCAGCATATGTTCAAGGATCTAAACATAGCAATATGTGAATAAAGCGTGCCAGTTAGAGTAAGACTTTAATTATGACACTTCCAGAGCCTCTTCTATGTGGCCAGCTTGAAAAGACACGCATGTAAAGTAGCCTATAACCTAATGTGGCTCATTTAGTTTCATTCATCATGACCAAATAGGTAAAACTGAATTACTTGGAAATATGTAATCAATGGTGGCACAGTCAACAGGCTAAACCAGAGCGGCCTGTGAGGCAAGGCGGATTAAAGTGTCTCCCTGTTATGAGAAAGCTAAAAGACTGACACACAGGCACTAAATGTACTTTCATTCATGCAGAATTGCACTGTAAGCACAGTTGCTTGGTTATATTAAGCAATGACATTATAACTCCATAAAAGATGATAAGGTGGAGGTTATTAGGTTAGTAATAAATTCACACGCACACACAGCAAACAGCGAGAATCCCCTAACAGGATTTTTCTGTTAGGGGAGTGTGGCATCTACTGTTGTACTCCTTGCTATTTAAGATGATCCTAAGATAGCTCAAACAGTATTCCTTAATGCAAACAGTTATGGCACGTTTACGATCTGACAAATCTGTAAAATGTTGATGACATTGGTAGGCTATAAGATGCTGTTAAGCTCATCCGTTATAGTACTGACACAGCACAGTTCCACACCATGGACGGTGAGTGGCATGCGTGGTTTGTGTGTTTAGCTGTGCGTACGTACTGTATATAATCGTTAAGAGTTATCACGCAGAATTCTGGCTTTTCCCAGACTAATGAAGTGTGTAATTAAAGATAGTTAGTTAATTTCCCTGGGCTGTGTGCGCTGATGTGAAGAGCCACTGGGGCAATGAATGACCGAGTGCATCACTGATTTGTGTGCGCGTATAGGTGGAGCCTTCTGATCACACTGATTAGGCTTTATCACTAGAATACAAAGGGTCTGCCCCTCTAAATGTACACACACACACCAACACACACACACACACATTTACATTTATATACAAAGTCCATTCATTCCAGTCCCCCTGCCTGCTAGTCTTGGCCAGAGTTGTGCAACAATCTCCAAGCAAAGCCTGGTCGAAGAGAGGCTGGTTCAAGCCAAAAGGCACAAATATAGTATCTTACCAAAAACACACCATAGGCCACTAAATCCTATCCAAATGGCCCGAAGGACACACCCAAGCATTAACAACAAAATAGAGATGCATCTTGCATATAAACGTGCAGTTAGACACAAAAGGAAATCATTAGCACACACAAGAAATGACCAAAGTCATCTCCTTATCAGCTTTCATTCTTCATTAGCCTCACCTCCATACTTTCTCTCTGCGACCTATGGGTTTTGTGCTGGTGGTTCTGTCAAGTGACTGATACTAAGGTCCAAGACATGGACAACAGTTCTATTAAGAGCCAATGATTTCAATATACTGTACATATGTTGAAGTTTGAAATATAATAAAAACCCAGTGCTTAATATTCCTTTACAAAAACTCAGCGGCCTCTGGTCAAGGTTAGAGCTGTACAGCGAGTCCAGGTCGCTGTTTGTGTGTGGCTTCAGAAGTAATTGAGCATTTCTTTTACCTTGTTAATTACAATGCCACGCATTCTCGTGGAGCTTCCTGCGCCGTGGAGTCAAGTTTCCCTCCCTGCAACAGAGGGTTTCACATGCGGACGAGCGTGGTCGACACTTTTTTTCCGTTTCTAGTAACCCTGCCTTGTTCTTTACACCTCTGCCCTGGAGGTGTCCAGTAACAGCCTTCCGAGAAGCGTTGAAAAGGCAACGGGGTGATGTGTCACTGTACATCACACAGTCTGGCCGGCTGGGATCAGCTGGGTCACCACTTATGTGACTACACACTTTGGGTCTGTGATGAAATATCTGGGAGATGTGAGCCTGAATCCGGTGCACTGAAGCTGTTGCATCTGTGCCCTGTCAAGCTGTAAACACCAATAGTACTTGTAATTAACAGCTCTCTCTCTCTCTCTCTCTCTCTCTCTCTCTCTCTCTCTCTCTCTCTCTCTCTCTCTCTCTCTCTCTCTCTCTCTCTGCCTTCATCACTCTGATGAACTAGAGGACTGGCTGAACTTCACACTCCTGATTAGCTGGCTTGAACTTTAACCCTAATGTCAGACAATCAGAAAGTGAAAAGGGTTGCCATGGTTACATGATGACAGGGCTGTGTAATCCTAACCCTAAATTCAGCAAGTGTCCTGCTGTACAATGATCCAATTTGGCAGGGTAGTTATAGTAATATAGTATAGCAGCCCACATAGTATGATAAGTGTAGGCCTGGGCGACAAAACGATAGATGTTTCGTGATAGACACTTCATAAATAGCAATAAGAAAATTGCTTGATTGGTTCAGTTTGGCATTTAATGCAAACCGCCAGGAAAGCACATAACATACAGTATATGCAAAGTTCAGTTGCACAAACAAACCCTAAGCATTCTCCCTCCCTGGCTCATAAACGGCCTTTATTATATACAATGATTATGAAGCATGCTATGAGTGACAACTGCATGGATTGAGAAAATGAGTGCAGGGAGTGATGAAGGTTTTGTTTAAAAAATGACAGGTCAGCTCGCCATATATGGTAGTTATGTGTAAACCATGCAGGAAAATCATCCAGCCAAAAATTTGAAAAACAACGTATTTGATCACATTACAGCTGCCATCAAAATGATTAGGTGAAAACATTTAAAAAGCGATATTGACCAATATTGATTATGTTTACATTACAAAATAAATATGTATAGCACAAATCTGTGCATCATGTCAAGGCAGTTGACATATAACAATGCCGTAGTAGTTCATAACCTTTGTTTAAAACTATTGGGGAAATATAACTGCTGTGTAATTATCATCATACACAATTGTATTTTACATATTCACTGAAATGCACCTTTATTAACTGGTATCTGTTAAATCAAACTGCCTTGTCATTTCTTCTCTCTATATACTGTACTGCAAATTCCTTCTAACGCCCTCTTGTTATTTTCACAAGGATTTGGTCCCACCTTGGCTGTGCCAAATGAGGCAGCGCTGCTGATAGTGACACACAAGAGTGTATTTTAATGGGAGTCCACTATTTAGAGAATCCAATCTGGCAACAATGAAGGCCATTCAGCTGCTATAGATAATTACATAACCCTGGGTGACACCGGACCAGAGGCAGGTTACTCAACGCATACATGAATGAGCACCAGAACAACAAGTTGTGGTAATGACCATGCAGAGCGCACAGGCGCACACACACACACGCACGCACACACACGCAAATACTTACAGTAAGCACATACCCACTTATAAACACATACTTCCCAATAAACAACTTGTGTTAATCAGCCCAGAGGTAGAAAGAAAGTCGGTTGAGCATAACAGAAACAGACTGACAGCTCAGCTCTAGGCCTGGAAAACCCCCTCTGGGGCTTTCATGGGCTCGGCCATCACAACAAAGCCATAAGATCAAGACAAAATCATGCTGAAATCCCACACTAGTTCATAGCCTCTATGTGTGTCATAAAAGTACTTGCTTGATTTAGATACTCAATACTGTACGCTATTTAGTTAATAAACAAATGGTATATTACACACATTTGTGTTACTAATAATAACCCTGTAAACAGTTGCAGGCATAATTACACAGTAGTGCCGTGCTACAGTTATCAGTGGCAGAGGTGGAAACATTTGCAGTAAGCAACACTAACAACAAGGTACTTCTTTCTGGTGGTTGAGCCTCAAGCAGCTTTAAAACCACTAGATTGATACAGTACTGATATTAACCCCCCCCCCCCACACACACACACACACACACACACACACACACACACACACACACAATGCAGACAGGTGGAGACTCACTGTAGTCGGGGTGGAGGGTACAGAGGCATCAGCAGTTACCATGTTGAGGATGACCTCCATGGCAGAGAGAAGCATGTGGACAGTCTGTCTGTCTGCCTGCCTGCCTGCCTGTCTGTCTGTCTGTGGAGGTAAGAGAGGTACGCAGGCCCCACGGGGATACCGCTCATCACCCTGGACACCCTTCCCCAGACACAATCCACTTGACACAGTCCAGCAGACAATGGCTCCACTTGACAGGAGACAGAGACTCTGGACAGCCAGCGTAGAATCCAGCGGGCCAGCAGCAGGGCCGGGCTGACAGAACCTCTACAATCCACAGAGCCGTTTTATGCACAGCCCTATCAGCAGTACAGAGGCAGGAGAGGCTTAGCCCCACCCCCTCCCCCCTACAGCCCCAGACTGTTTACCTCTGACTCCCCTCCGCTCCAACACACAACACGTCCACACTAGCACGGAGCCTATACATGTGGAGCCGGCAAACAACCACGGCCACGCTTGGACGGGCGCAGCTCCCGCGTCACGGCCAGCGAGCGAGACGGGAAGACGGGGGAGGGAGGGGTCGACTCCAGGAGCCAAGGGTCGTCGGTTGCGACGTAGACGCGAGGTGATGGAGCGGAAAGTGCTGAAGCGGACCGGGAGCGGAGATGGAAGGGACCGGTTCTGGGGACTGAGCGCAGCGAGGCTGACTCTTCAGGAAGTCTGCCGGGCGTAAAATCTCTTGAGAAAAGAGACCCAGAGAACGGATGTGAGGGGGGCAAAAGGGGGAGGAAAGACAGAGCCCCGCTAGGAGCAGTCACTGAAAGGGAGAGTAGGAGAGAGAGAGAGAGAGAGAGAGAGATGGAGCAAAGGAGAGAGGGGTTGTGAGAAGAGGAGGTTGGGAAAGGCAAACGGGAGGAGGGAAATATTTTCTTCTTTTCTTTGAATTTCTCATCGGCAACGCATGCCCACTCTGGTCACAGCAGGGACGGGCAAAAATATCCCATAAAGGGACAAAATGTCCTCCATTACTTTTCTATATTGTCACAGCCAATCAGGCTGCCAAGTCAACATGTGAAAGCTTTCTTAGGACCAATAATGCATTACACAGTAGCCTTCATGGTTCATTTAGTCACCTCACACTGTTTTACAGACTTTAATGACTTATAGCTGTGGATCCCTATTCAGTTGACGTATATGACGTATGAGATGTTCTCTCATGGACAAACCCCTTTTTTGAGTACATGGTCACATAGTGAAGACAAACCCACAGTGTGATTAAGTAAGCATGGGAGTCCATTTTGGATATTTGTTTTAACTACATCATCAGGTTGCTGTGGCTACAGAGTACTGTATATCGTCACACTAAAAGAAAACTGTAGCCAATATTAATTCTAACAAGCATATTCATTATTGTCATTTCCTTATAGTGACATATAATACAACTGACATATAATACATGCAGCCATATATATTATTATATAAAAGCACTTACAATACTGTGCAATCACTTTATGACTTGTGTCTCTTATACCTGCACCTCATACTGGTGCAGGTATACTGGTGTGCCTCTGCAGCCTTTGTTTGACTGCTATCACATGAAGTAATATACTGCATCACCAATGTATTAGCACGGATTCAAAGTACAGTCAAAAGACTGAAAATAAAATGTTTCTATAAGGACCAATTAGATGGAAGAGGCCACATGGGGATCCCAGGGGAGAGGCAGAACCAGGCAAAGATTTTCGAACAGAAACTTGGCTGAGGGAGGGGGGGTACTGAATACTGGCTTTAATGAGAGTCTGGGGATGGGAGGGGTTAGGAGAACCAGAAGGAGAAGGGAGGAGGAGGTGTTAGGGCCGAGGGAAAATGTTGCTTATGTAAGAAGAAAGCTCAGTCGCTCAGGGGGCAGCGCAAATGGGGGGGAAAGTGTGGGTTTGATCCCACTACTGAATCAAATGGGCACATGAAAGCATTGGGACTTTATAGCCAGCCTTCCCCCTCCCACCCCAACCATTACTAAAGACAGACAGTCAGCTATTGTGGAGCTGCCCATCACTAAAGACAATATTTCCTTTATCTCCTTCTGGGCTTCAATGGCTCCCATTCACTCTCACGGCTCAAGTACATCTCAGCGTCTTTATAACTGTATGTTATCTCCTCTTTCAAGATGTGCCACACACTGACACAAACCACGAGCAAACAGATTTAGGCATTTGGAAAATAAACACGCACAGACAAAAGATAAAATCCACACTTATCTATGACTAAACGCTCTGCGTTTGTGTCTATGAGAAGCCTTACTGGAAGTGCTACTCAACATATTTGAATACATGCATAACACCCTCAAATCTTACCCCTTATCTCATTGTGTCATGCCAGCAGGCCCTGCAGGGGCCACAGTATGTGAATCAGGGGTAACATAGGGCTCAAGCATGACTCAGAGTCTTTAGACATGGTATTGTACTGTAGCAGGCATGGCAAACATTACACCACAACAGTGCATGGCTCCACTCCACAAATGACATACTGGACACAGAGGTGGTGGGGGGTGTACAGAAGGCAGTGTTGTGTACTTTTCATCTTATACAATAATGTCTGAATAAGGTGGGTTATGAATTATTTTAAATTAGATGAATGTGTTATAATAATAATAATAATAATAATAATAATAAATATAGCTGCAAGCAGCCATGATCGGGCCTAGCTTTGGGCAAGGTGGCATTGGCAGGATGAGCTCCGACACACCCAGGGCACCCATTGCAGTTCATCCACCAATTTATGCATCAATCAGCAGAATTGGCAAGTGCGGGAAAGCCTCTGGCACACCCAGAGCAACCTTTAGCAGTTTAACCACCAAGATTTGCATCAATCGGCATATGCAATTACCTTGAAACGTCTTGGGAAGGCTTAAAACACATTTAGTGTGTCAAGTTTCATGTCGGATGAGGTGTGACAACAATCTTCATAATTTGCGGTTTGTGATTGCATTGTAGGTGTGGTTAATGGAGAGCCACGCCAACCAAACATCTTGAAGGTTTAAAGGGCTGCATACAGTTTCCAGTCAGTTGCTCAAAGCATTGCAAAAATGCAGGACAAAATCTGAATGTTATTGTTATTACGCACCCTAGTGGACGAATGTGACGAAATTAAGGGAAGCTCTTTAAACCAGGTTGCCATATGTATTTACAAAGATTTGTGAAAATCAAACATTCCTGTTCCAATAATTCATTCTAAGTTTAAATAGGCCACAGTGTACTTTTATTGGCCGATAGTAGCCAAACTACAATGTCTATCAACATTATTTTAATATATAATAAGCATGG
>JAODUE010003040.1:0-11408 GCA_027564755.1 Amblyopsis hoosieri
ATCACGTTGTATGCTGAGACGTTGCCGTCAAAAATAGTCAGTTATTCTGAAGCTGGGGGATCTTCTGTGCACCATGATGGTGATACAAGCTACTGTAATGTCTGTTCAGAACATGGTCTAATGTCTGGTGCTTATTGAAATGAATGACAAGTCTCTGGCTTTACCCGCTTGGGGCTCCCTCCGTGACTTGGTGCCCACACGAGACTGCTCCTAGGTCACGTAAACATTGACCCAGATTCCAGTCGGCGCTCTGGAGGTATCGCCAAGCGAGAAGAGATGGTTAATATTCATTTACGCCTATACATAACGTCATGACGTCAGCAACGTTCGTCACGGACATTTTGTAGACTTTGAAAAGTCAGTATTGTGCATTTCAGTTTATCAATAACAGCGCTGCAGTTACATCGTGGACAGCCGACAACTTCATCACTGTTATCGATAGCTAGTTAGATTAGATTTGTTCTAAAACACCAAGCGAAAGAAACAGAGAAGCTGAGTAATCGTATGAGAGATCTTTGGCTATACAGTAGTACCAATAAACATAAAATATAAAAATCCCCAATCCTGGTCCTAGAGGGCCGCTACCCTGCATGTTTTAGATGTCTCCCTGCTCAAGCACAGCTGATTCTAATGAATGGGTCATTATAACGAGCTATTCATTTGAATCAGGTATGTTGGAGCAGGTATGCTGAGGCGGTATGCTCAGGCAGGTATGCTGAGGCGGAGCTGCAGCTGCAGCATCTCCAGGTTGGATCCCCGGTACCTATGGCACCTGCAAAAACGAGTACTGTCATGTTTTCAGAATTTTGGAATTGACTAGGTACCGAAGTATCAGTTCTCGTGACATCCCTATACCACACGCACTTGTTATAATGTTATGGAGGAGTATACCATACAAAAACATGCAGCAGCTTTGTGATAAAAAGGAAGGCTGGAGAGAGTACCCAGTCAGGGCCTGGATTCAATGATTCAATGCTTTGAATTGTGCCTGTTACCTGAGCCTCTTTTTGTTACACTAGCAAAAGAGTTTAGCCAGGCTGTTGTATAGCTGCCTGCCAAACTGATGCTATTTACCTCTAAGTCTAAAACCTATTGGTTTCCAGTAGGCAAGTTCTTTGTGGCGTTCAAACCGAACAGAACTGTACAAATTGATCCAGCGAAATGACTGAGCAGGGAAATACTTTGAAGCTAGAAGGAACAACGTCCAGAGGCTACGTGGCCACTGCAGGAGCCTCCTCGAGGCAGCTAGCTTGAGCTCATTGACATAGGGACACCATGACAGCATGCTCCCTTCAGACCAGAAGCCTACTTAGTGTCACATGGAGATGAGATGATTTCAACGAGATGTTGCCAGACCACTAGCTCTCCCAGCCAAGGGCCTCTGCTAGCACGCAGAGTTCAAATCTCACACGCGCGCACGCACCCACACATTATGCTTATACATACATATTTACTGCACATACTGCACATTGGGCATGCGGGCACATATAGAATACACATGGTCATACACATACATGGAAAGAACGCCGTGCATGCAATGTACACGTGCACGCTCACAAGGTAAAGCCAGGGGTCTCTAATGGACGACCTCACAGGGGGTCGCCATCATGCAGCAACACTGGTGTCGTGTGACACGTTCCTAACCTCGTACTTTGCTTACATTAGCACCATGGTGACCTGTGTATGGCACACACACACACACACCCATCCTCTTTTCCCCCTCTCAGGCTGAGCGTGAGGTCACAGCCTAGCAGCTGTTAGATCACCTGGATTGATGTGTGCTGTGCACGTGTGTGGCAGACAGACGGACAGACAGACAGAGAGACAGACAGGTCCATAGTACTGTATGTATAATATGATGTACTGTATGTCTCATGTCATCTCCTCTCTCTTTTGAGGCCTGGACAGGGTGCTGTGCACTGCCCTGGGATGAGGAGATGGGGCACATACACCAGGGCACTGAGCACAGCTTTCCGCAGCGGTGCCCAGCCATACGTCGCATCCAATGCCCCCCAAAGATGTGGGACATGCCTTTGTACAAGTAAGGCTGTGAGTGGAGGTGCGGCATGGATCTACCTTTATGGGGAAGGGAACACCTGGTGGCTTGTACTGTATGTGCGTGTTTGAATTCACGCAGATGCATGTCCATGTTAACAGTATTTACCCGCTAACGTGTTGTATGTATGTATGTATACATGTATATATATATAAGCATGTACAGTATCTGTTGGGCGTGTGCATCCTCATGAATCATAGGAATGTAGATGTGATCCAGAGGCTATCAGAATGAGGCATGGGTGTGCAGTTAAAGTCCCCGAGTAGCATGAAGGTGGTCCAGCACTAAACAAGCGTGACCCAGACTCTACGCACCCACATACACACACAGCATCTCTATATCACACTACTGCTCCCCACCACACACTGTGCACAGCCAGCCGGTCACATATGTCCAGGCCGAGTGTCACATGCACAGACGCACAGCCAAAACATGACGACCACTCGCAGGTGAAGAGAACAGCTTTATTATCTCCTAACAAGGGTACGTGTCAAGGTCTGGTCAGCGTGTTGGAAGTGGGATCAATGGTCAGGAGTGAAGACTATGACAAGGACCGAGTGGTCACGGCCAGGTGAGCGTCTCCCATATGGCAGCGCTTGTGGGGTCGGCAGGGGTGGTCCGAGGAGGGACAAAGCATGGAGCCGGTACCTGATACCCTGCTGTGTGGAGCTGTGTGGCTGCAGAGCCCATGCACCGTGACACACTGTCTTGGCTCATCGGTGAGCTAAAACAGTGAGTGTATTTTTACAGATGTTGATGACTCAAATATGCACACACACAAACAAACAAACACATCCCTGTTGCCATGCAATAAGAAGCACATGACACAATTGGGGTGAGACAAAGCATCCCACAAAGAGAACCGGTGTCTGGCCTGTCTGCAGTCATGAGGTCTCCAGCCCGCATGGGCTATGCCATGTCTCGTGGTTCAAAGACCCTGAACAGCCGCCGCTTATAAAGATCTGCCAGGGCCGGCCACCGTCAGTAAATCACACATTAGCCTTAGGGCACCTCCTGCTAACAGAAAGACTTAAGAGAAGACCTTAGTTAGTACATAGTGGTTGGTCTCCATGTTATTCACACTAAAGTCTTTACAGCACATATTTGATTGACAGGTGTCATCTTCCATTTAACCCCACTGACCATAGATGATGCATGATAATCTGTGTGTAAAATGGCTCTGCATTAGTTATTATACGTTTCTCATTAGAAACCATTATATAAGTAGCATGTATACTGAAGTCTTCCTTAGGCGAAGACGAAAGACCATGTGTCCTCCACTGGCATGTTGTTACACAGCGCTGCTTTTTTGTTATTCTGTTCCTTTGCTTCAGGGCTGAAAATGGACAATAAAGCAACATGCTCCACTGTCAATACATTTAATGAAAAATTGGGCAAATGAAAGAAAAGGTTAAGAAGATGGAGCTCATTAAACGTTCCAACACGCATTAATATAGTTCATATCCTGAACAATAGCTGAAATGACACAACATACTGTATATTTGTGTAAACATGGGGCTGATGTGTGTGTGTGTGTGCACTGGCTGGCTGTCCTATCACAAGGTAGCATCATTTGGAGGAAACTCCTTCAGGCATGAAAGACAAGCGCAATGACTTTAACGAGTGTATGTTGGGATAATGGAGTTATTACTTTATGTACAGTCTGTCTGATTATCATTAAATTATTTTTTATACCAAAGAGTGTATGAGCACAATTGTATATGTTTATACCTGATTTCCATATTCCAATCATGATTCATACCCATATTGAATAAAGATTTATGTCACAATGTGATCAACTGAGTCGATTTGTACAAAATGTTGTCTCTTAATGCAGTAATACAGTTAGACATAATAACATTTCCTGTTAATGTTTAGAACACATTCTGCCCTTTTCAATATGCAAGAAGATACAGTAAATGCATACATACATTACACATAGGTAGAAAAATATATACACATTTCTGTGAAAAATGAACTACTTATTTAATTTCCACTCTTATCTGTGTAGAGTATACATATTATATTATAATAATAATTCTGAGTGATTTTACTTTAATCAAAGTAGGTGGTCTCACGCATCTCATTCAAGGTAGATTTAGAATACTTTGATGCAAAACATTTTATTTAACAAATGTCCTTTCTCCAACTGCTATGTAAACTCAGTAGTTAGACCTGTCTTCTCAATGCAAAGTGACTGTTAGAGAGGCTACAGTCTTGGTGGGAGAATAAATTCAAATTATTGTACAAACCTAATTTACCTTGGACTCCCTGACAATGTCTCTCACATGCGCATGTACACACACACGCACGCGCACACACACACACACACACACACACACACACACTAATGAGTCACTGACATTCCATACATATGGTATGGACAAATGGGTTCAGCAAATACCATAATGTCTGTCAACTCAATGCTTTCACTTTTCAAATCTGTACATCTCAACGGGAATGAGAAATATGGTTAGCCCACATATAAAACATGCCCTCACCAAATACCAGGAATGTGTAAGAATACATAATATTCATTGTTACACTTCTATAGCAATTATGAAGGTAGTCAAGGCTGTACGTTGTAGGTGACCCACCATGTGTATAGCATCCACATGGATGATGGCACGGCAGCCATAGTGTGCCAGGATCCATCCACTCCGCTCACCACACTTGGGCTCTTCAGTGTAGACGTTCACCTGTCAGTAGCTGAGGGACAAATTAGGACCATCGTTGGGCAGTTTGAGGCAGAGCCCCAAGGTTAACACCCCTCTTTTCCACAAGTGGCCTTGGATGTTTATTAATAACCACGGACATTGAGGACCTAATCTTTTCTTCTCCAAAATATATCACTATTATTGTATTTAATTTAATCTTGTTTTATAATCTCATTTACCTTTCATCTTTAATGAAAAGCATGTTGAAGTAAAATGCAATATTTTTTAAGAAACTCCTTATTTTGGGAGATAGGGGAAAACTAATAGCATATACTGTAACTAAATAGATTGATATTGCTACACCAAGTTCATATTGCTAAGTAATAATAATGTCTGTCATAGTAGCTTTCTATTAGTGAACCTGCCTGTATTGCTCAAGCTTTATTAAGGGGGTGCCATATTCTTTAGCAACTATTCAAGTCAGTCGTTATGGACCTCCCAAGTGGTTTTGGGATTATTGGAAGATTATTTAAACTTTATATTTCACAAACTCATTTATTGTGTAATATGCATACAGTACATGACTACATGTTGTTGGTGTTTATATAGTATTAAGGGTCCAGGCCTCAAAAAGCTACAGAAACATATTGTATTTTAAACTATTACAATAAATAATTTGTATATAGTTTATATTTAAATATTTTGTATAGTTTAGACAGTATAGTCTAATAGTATAGATTACATTTTTATTTGTATATATGTACACAATTTATTCTTAATTTATAAATACGTTGGCTTTGGATAACTTGTCTTGTACTAAATACCTGCAGAGAAAAAGAAGGTATTAATTCACTTAAACCTATTAAACACCTTCCCTCAAATATATATTATTGAAGGGTTTTACATGGACTGGCAAAGGGTACACAATTGTCTCTCAGATACATGCCTTGCGATAAGTATATTGGTTTATATAAGTATATATTTTGGAGTTTGTACTCTGCTGCATTTTAAGACATGGACTTGCCACTAAATTGCCTTTTAGCTGTGGAAGGCTATACCGAAATTCTGTGTGGCTCAGTCATAAGGCTCACAGGCCCCACTTCGGTGCCTCATCACGATGACTGCATCAAGTCATCTTTGCCATGGACCATGGAGCCCCATCACATGTTCAATGGAACCATGCTCAAATACACAGACACACATAAACATTGGAATACACCTAATAGCAATAGTAAACTAACCTATAGTGAGAGAATGCATTCATTTGAGATACACATGCATGCCTGCATCTTGCCTGTGTCTCATGAAGATGTCTGCAGCATTCTGAAGTTGTGCCTTTATTCTCAGTAAGTGCACACAGCTGTTAGTGTCCAGCATAGCTTGTGAACAATGCTGCCAGTCCACGCCCCCAACACGGGACACATTAATAGAAAAAGTATGAGGAACTGGCCTACACACTACACTAAAATGCCCGGTCTGTGTGTGCGTACTGTATGTAGTTGACTACACATTAAGACATCTATCTTATTTCCAGAGGAATGTAAACTGTCAGCAAACTCATAACTTCATTGTAGTGAGAGCAACAAATGAACAGACAGGAACAAGTCAAAAACCTATACGTATGAATGGGATAATTGTTTGAAACTGTGGCTCCCAAAATTGGTTCACGGTTACCTCAATAGAACAAAGGTCAGATGTTGAATTCAAAGATCCTCATTTCCTCAATTCAAAGATCCTCATGTCACACCCTCATTTTCGAGGGTGTGACAAAGTTAATTATTTTTGGGACTGGGATTGTCTATTTCTCCAAGAACATACTTCCACCACAGCTCACCATTATTATGGTCCCGGAGATGCTATTATGCAGTCATGAGGCATCAGCATTTCTGCTTAAAAGTTCAAATACATTATAGGTTAATTACTTTCCTATAATAACAATGGACTGACTACTAATGTCACATGTGAAACGTCATAATTAATATTATCTGATAAATGTAAAACTTGTAAAACAATTATCAGAATTGTGATATACAACAGTATAACATTTTATATTAGCTAAATGTTTGCCAACATCATAATTCCTGCCTGTCTGAATGTCATGTTTGAAATCCCACAGTGGAAGTCACTGTATGAAATGTGCAGATAGACAGAGGATATGTTGTTGTCAACTTGGCTGGCATGTTCCATTGCTCAACCTGTTGTTCAGGCTCTTTCCCAAAAGCCCTGGGATACTTCAGTGCACGGGCGTCTGGCCTGTGCATGGCCAAGTGCAGAGAATAACAGTGATGTGGCGTTAATTGTTGCAAAGTCCTTTCTACATGCCGGGCTGGCGCTAGCATTCCCATGCACACTGCGAAGAGGAATAAGTTACGATGATAAGGATGTAGGGGAAAGGATGGCTTTAAGATGAGTTTATTTCCAGAAGACAAACAGACACACGTGGGGTTGAGTGAGTTTTGCAAGAGTGTGAAATATCACATTTCAACAGCGATCCCTGTGGCCCAGAGCGACACATGACCCAACGACTACACTGGCTCTCTGGTCTAATAGGCAGCACGCACTCATTGGCCTGTATGGACATGCTGGCACATGCACATGTACGAACACACACATGCACACGCGACAGGAGGACCCCAGACCTAGCTCTCCCCCACTTAGCAATCCCAATGTCTTTCCAACGGGTATTGCGAAGAGCAGATTGTTTTGCCATCGCGCTCTCAAAATAGCCGCTGCTCATCTCAGCCAGGCCAGATGGTTTTGAAAGATATGTGCGCTGGAGGGGGTGCATGTGTGTCTCCAAGAGGTGGCTAAGGATCAGCCACAAGAGGCGGCTTCTTTCACACTTGGGCGACAATAAGTGGAAAAGCGGAGAGAGAAAACGGGGGCTGGGCAACTTAAAACTCCTTATATGTTCACGGCGGGCAAGAAAACACCTGTGCACTCAGCCCCAGCCGGAGACACCATGAGCGCACTCCAGGGCCCTCCACCGCACTAAATATATGCCAGGCAATGGAAAACTGCATGTGTGTGTACGTGTGTGTGTGAGACAGTTTCCTCAACACACTGTACTACATTTCTGAAAAAAGCAGGGACGTGAAAGCAGTGACCATTAAAGGTATAGTCAGTAATTTTGGAGAAAAAGTTGATAATTGAACTCGATCAAAACCTAAACACCTCTCTCTTCAATACCATAGGGTGCTCCCTCTGTAGCATCATCCCACACATTGGACAGCATTGCCATGGCTGCTGTGAGATGCGGTCTGCACCACTTTGTTTATGTTCATAAAACAGGGCTGTGTAGTACTGGATTATATTATTTTCAGCAAGCACACAGAACGGACAGCTATCAGAATATGCCAAAGTGTATTAGCTTACAATCGCTGACTTCACAACACGTCCTGCTTGTGTTCCAGCTCTGGCAAACAGGCAAAGTGAACAGGCAAACCGTTGGTTTGTAACAAACCTCACAGGAGCGCATTCATATTAATGAATTGAGAGCTATCGCTAATGTGATTATAAATGTCAACATACTCAATAAAAGCTCTAATCTGAATCACACCAGTCTTCTTACATGGTATTGAATTAAAACCTGAGTCTCGCCCCTCATCGTCCCTTCCCAAGCCAAGTGGCATGGAAGTTTGATTGGGATAGGCCTGGCGTAGCAGCAGAACATGCTTAGTGATTGAACCACATCAGGTCTCTCTGTCGTCGGCTCAGCCTCCAGCTCTCCCTTCGGGCTCCAACCACGACTAGCACTGAGTCATGTTGGAACAAACAGACCATTCACACACACACACACACAATGATACACACGCATGCACACGCACGCACACACACGCACACACACGCACACACACACACACACATTTAACATTCAAACTTCGGATCATTCTCCCGCCAAATTGTATCATATTGTATCATAACGTCTGTTATTGGGGATATTGTATTCCTACCGCCCAATCTCTTGGCAGAACTAGATCCCAGATTCAGCCAATCATCGTTGCACGCTGGTGCTCCCAAACACCACCAGGAGCCAAAACCTCCTGAACCACATCACACAGCTTGCTGCCGGGTGTGTATGTGTTTGAACAGCACACAGAGAGAGAGAGAGAGAGAGAGAGAGAGAGAGAGAGAGAGAACAGAGGATTATAACTAAAAAACATATTCATCGTCCCCCATGACTCTTGTCCATGAACCAACTAATTTATTCACTTCATTATCTCATTTCACTTACACATAGAATGTTTAATCAATATCACCATATATGTCAGAATCACACAAAGCTGAAGACTTTGGTGACATTTGGTGCAGGGCCTTGGATGATGTAATAATGCATCTCATTGCCTCCTCTGGAGTTTTAAAATGTAATACTGTACATCTTTCAATTGGCCAAAACAGCAGTGTTTTCACACACACACACACACACACATACACACACACACACACACATAGTATGGTATATATGGTATACTGTATGTATATATACAGCTGGATTATTAAAATATAGCACTACAGCAAATAAAGATTCATTCTCTCTTTTTTGCAAATGTTAAATCTCCTTTAAAGCCTACAATTGCAACACTATATTTTGTATGCACACTATATTTTAAACTCCTGACCTGGATGATTTCCAACCAATAGCAATGGTTCTTTCAAAACCAGCATTAGGTTTTTTCAAGCATTAGTAATTTCAAAAGGGCATGTTTTGGGTGGTTAAGAGATTAAATCACACAATGATACACTAAAATAGTACATTGTTAAAATGATAATGTAAATAATAAATGTGATTTTTAAAATATTTTATTTGTAGCTGAATAGCTGAATAATATCCACAATGAACTGAGGAGCAAAAGAAAGGTGCTACTCAAAGAATGATCTTAATTATTTGAATATTCTCTAAGGGTATCTGAGGTCACATTACCAGCCCATTGAGTTCATTTAACACGTGCATGCTTTCATATTGCCAGTATGACATGAAGAGTAGGGATCACCAGGGGAATTTGTCTAGCTTAGGGATATTAGGCAATTATCCATAGTGCTTCCCTTCCAAAAGTCAAAGTCTGTACATGTCCACTGTTACCTGCACCGAAACAGGATCTACCGTACTTGAAGACATGAGAAGCAAATAATCACATACAGCCTGAATATTATATATACTATAACTACATGTTGATCTAAAGGGCTTTATGTCATCCTGTGATTAATGTAAAATGAGCAAATGTCTAATGATTTGCATCCATGTACAGTGAAACAATGATTTTCACAGGCTTACAGTAGATCCCATGTTATATGTGATGTGTTCAATATGGATTTTAAGACATACAGCAAAACTTTGGGTTCACATACAGTACAACTACAAACTATGCCAAGAATGTGTCGTACTCGGATACAGACCAGGTTCTATAAGATTTCACACTCTGACACAAAGCTTAGTGTTTAAAAAAGAAATATTTCAAATATGTATACGAATATTAGATTGTATCTTTATGGAATACATGTATTACATATTTTTCTGCACAATAAAGGTTTAAACATGACGTTAAAAGTGTTTTGTGATGATGGTGATAGATATTAAAATATTTGAGCGTATTGGCCTAATGCATGGAGGATTATTTGTGCCAATATTAATTAATTAAATATATAATAATTAAATTGTGAAATGTTAACACAAATAATTCAATGTAACTCATTAAATTATTTGTGTTCATATTTAAATATTTATTTAAATATGTCATTATTTATTTATTTCATCCATCTATACATCCATCCATCCTTATACACTTATCCGTATAGCTATTTATTTCAATATTTCTTCATTTCAATATTTAATTTGTTTAGTTTGTTTAGTTTGTCTCGCAGAGACTAAAATTACTTTAAATCACACAAAGTCTGGGACACAGTGCTGGCTAACTGTGTCAATACTTGACACAGTTAGCCAGCACTTAAAAAGCACAGATACTTAAATGTAAAAGTACTGATTCAACTTCTGTACTCAAGTAAAAGTAAAAAAGTACAGGCTCTAAAATGTATTGAAAAGTGAAGAGCAAAAAGTAGAAATTTTCAATAACAATATTTGTACCGACAATTTCAGGGCAAAAGTCAACATGAACCTTGATTAATGTTTTAATAATATTGAATCAAATGATTGTATCATAGTATATCCTTATATAGTTTTGCTATGACCCAGAACGTTTTAGACTGCACATGGTTTTACAAGCCTAAGAGGGAGGTGTCGTATTTTTTCGCTTTTATGAAGCCAAAAAAGCAAGAGGAGATACCAACATACACACAAGAACAGGACATCAAATGTATGGTATCTGATGATCCAAGAAGAAAACTAACTTTACTATATGGTACAGTAAAGTTTCATGTGGTGTGATTATGAGATCCAGATCGATGTGAGACAAATCCTGGTGCTAAACAAAGGTGATAAATCTAATGGAAGTCATAAATAAACATTATCTTAAAATACAACAATGTAGGCTGACTTACCCTGTTATGTAAGAATATTGCTGTTCCTGTAGTCTAGCTTACATGTTTGTCATTCACGTGACTTGTCAAGATCGTGCATTGAGACTAGTGGATTTATAAGATACTGTAGCTCTCAAAATCATTTTAAAGTTCTGTCTGCTTCTCTCTGATATTTCAGAACTATTATTTGAGAAATGTGCTATTCCTTTGGAATACATCAAACA
>JAODUE010003041.1:0-11408 GCA_027564755.1 Amblyopsis hoosieri
ATGTATGTATATATACTGTATATATAATTAATTTCTAAGACAACATAGTTAGAAAGATACAGCTCATCTTCACTACATTATCCCAGCAGCACAGTCCTTAGATGGGATTTGGAATTAGAGCAAACAGAATAAAAGATGTGTAGGAGAGAGACAGGAAAAAGATAGACCTCCTACGGGCTGTGTGTGTGTGTGTGTGTGTGTGTGTGTGTGTGCGTGTGTGCGTGTGCGTGTGCGTGCGTGTGTCTGAATATCAGTATAAAAACATGTGTATAGTATGTGCGCCACTGTCCGTCTGTGTGGCATTCTGTGTGTGTCTGTGTGAGGACTTTAAGATGTGCCCTACTTCAATAAAATGTGTTTTGGATGCATTGCTCAGTAGGTGGTGTTTACGTACGGAGGTCTTATAATTGCTGGCTTTGTGTGTGTGTGTGTGTGTGTGTGCTTGTGCGTGTTCTTGTGTGTGTGCGTGTGTGCGCACACGCGACATACAGTATACGGCAGCATGTGGGTGACAAGTTAAATGAAAATGAATGAGGAGTATCAAGTTCAAGTACTTCTCATCATTGCCTCCCCCACCACCCAACACAATGTATTGTTCTTATTATATCTGTCCAGACATCTCTCTCTCTCATCTGACGTGTTCCATTATCTTCATCTTTTTTAACATGCTGCCTCTTTTTGACTGATGGGTATATAGAGTATGCACATGCACATGCAACTGCACGCACACACACACGCACACACGCACACACGCACACATACAAACATACAGTCACGATTCAAAATATGGTAAATCTCAGAATATAAAGTCCTTCTCTTTGAATGTTTGTGCTGTTCCTTTTACATGGTCACACGTTTCTCCTGAAAGCACAGATGAGACACAATATCCTATGTGAAAATCCTCATTTATTGTGTTGGATATTGTACAGTATGTACATATGGCATGCAATACAACAATATAAAATACTCTAAAGCATTTTTATGTAACCTTCTGTGGCTGTGGCATTGTTTTAGTTAAGCACCGTCCAGCCAGCCAACTGGGTATTCTAACCTAACGCACCATTAAAGTTCTACTTTTTTAACTCAGCATGCACCCTAGTCTCGCAGAGCCAGCCTTTACTTACGTAAAGTCTTGGACACAGTGCTGGCTAACTGCGTCAATATCCGCCTACTTGACAGGAGAGGTATTTTGATTGACATGCACAGCAACCAACTAGGTACTGTAACTCAATGACAAAAGTCAGAGGTTAAACTTATACAGAGGAATATGTTGAGAAGCTTACCAACACGACTCTGGCTGTTTGCAGGTATTGTTCTGTTAGATAAGTAGGCTACTGTTGATGCTTAAAATAAATGTATCAACAGAAATTAGCATATAAACTAGGCTACTGCACTAGCGTCGCACCGAAATGACAGATACAGACTTTGTGAGTGACAATGCTAACAGCCAATGAAAATCTACTTCTCAATTTCGGAAAGCGTTGTCGATCTTACAGTAGTGTATGCATCAGATGTTCAGCACAGTTGCTTATGTGACGTAGGGCTGATGGACGGAAGAGGCTACATACACCCTAACCATGTAGGGTGCATGCTCATTATTGTGGAGTCAGCTTGTATCCAGGTGGTTCCCCGTATACTTCTTTATTGTGCCATGTACAGGCCTTTTAGATTTCCTTGACAGCCTTGCCCGCACAAGCACATAACCCCTAGCATGCATTCCACACCTCCTGGCTGTTTTCAACTATGTGGAGGTGGAGAGACGGGAGGCATTCTGTTTGGTTTTGAGTCAGACTCTCAACTGCATTCTCAACAACGTACACATTATAAAAGAAAGATGACTTTATATTACATAGGTTATCTACAAAAAACAGTCTATGTGCATGCGTTTTTATGACAATGGAAGAATAAACAACTACACAAGCCATAGAGAATACACACAAACAGGACAATACACACACACACACACACACACATACATACATAAGAGAATTTCCAGGAAATGTCTGGCAATACTCAGCGTGCACACACACACTCACACACACACACAAACAGTATAGACAAGGTATGAACACATTTTCATCCAGCAAGACTTGGAAGGAAGATTTGGGCTACCAACTGCTCACAAATACATTGCAGAATATTTTCTTCCATGTTTGATCTAATAACTTAAAATAATTAGCTAAAGTAATATGTAGAAATTCTCAGACAATATCACACACACAGAACACACACACAATGACCAGTAATCCCCCCAATGCATGCCAAGGCTTTGGGCAGAGCAGGGGTTTTCCCTCTTCAAAGACACAAGACCACCCATCACAAACCTGGAACAATGGTGGCCGCAGTTCCGGAAGATTCCCTGCGGTGGTGATGTTTGTAGGGGACTTGCCACACACACATAGATAAGCCTATGTAGCTATATCGAAATACACAATTACACATTGTTGAGAAGCACACATTCAGATGCTACATGCTGTAACATGCAAAAATACAAAGACTGTTTACATGCACAAATGGAAACATTCAAAAAGACTGCACTGTTATATATGTATATAGACATTCACCGCTTCACACACACTCACAAAGGCCCATGTGCACATGAACCTACGTACATACACACGAACAGACATATCACACAGGAACAGGAAGATGGTATTGGGGTGTTTCTGTGAAAATATGTGATGTGTGTGTGTGTGTGTTGGGGTTTGGGGATTACACATCTATTGACGGGATAGGCAGACTTATCTCCCATCTGTTTTCAGTTCAGAGAGAACCGCTTCACCTCAACCTGGTCACCTCCATTTATATCAGCTTGTACATTAGCTCATTTTGTAAATGTGTTGCGTGTTCACAGTATTTAATGTTTCATGTTTTACATGATGAGGTCATGTAATACGCAAGCAAATAATAACTAATTGTCGCTGAAAAATGTCTTTGAATTCCAACACAAAGATGGTGCCAACAAAAGATTGTTTGTGCGATAACATTGCTCTATAATTTCAAATGCTTCTTGGCATTCTTTAAAAAAAAACCACAGATAACGTCGACTGTCTTTATGATTGTGTGTGCTTTGTTGAATTGAGTGATTCTGAGGTGGACATTTCTTTTATATATTTTTTTCTTGTTCTTTGTCGCAATATGTTGACAGCGGCGGGATAGCCAGACAATCTTTCATTACAAAGGGAGGCGTGCATGAGCTGCCTGCCTCGGCTCAGGCACAAGAGGGTGACGTCCAGCCGTTTTGTATTCACACGTTGTCACTTTCCAGCTCTTTTTTTGAAAGGGAACTGTCAAAAAATTCATCCATGAAATTGAAATTTAATTCTGCGAAGTAAGTGCAAGGACGTGGGTTTGGATGGTATATGCGTGCGCGTGCGTGTGTGTGTGTGTGTGTGTGCGCGAGTGTGTGTACATGAGTACAGCTGGTGAAATTTATATTTTCTTGGCAGGATTTATTTCTCGCAGTTTACAGTTCGCCGTCAAACTTCATGGGGGAAAAAAGTGCTCGCTCGGCAGAATTTCTGAGGAGACGGAGATAGTGTTTATTTATTCTAAAATGTATGAGTGCCATGTTCCCTACCTATCATCCTTCCCCCTTCACTCATTCCCTGAGGTGTGCAGTCCTTCACTCACTCTGGCAAACACACACACATTGTCATATATACTTGATGTACCCATGTGTTATACTTTAGTATTTCATTTGTTTAGCTGATACATTTATGCACAACAAGATTTCTCTATTGGGACATTGCTGTATCCATCTTTAGAATGTCAATTTTGCACATTAAATGTTAATTGTAGTAGTTTAAATTGTTCTACATTCTATAGTGTAGATTTCTGATGTACTGTAAGGTGTAGTGAATGTTTCTGATCAAATATATTTTAAATATTTTGCAGGATACATAATCCTACCTGTATAAGGATCTGAACATATCGTATGCTACTGTACTCTACTGGCTCTTAATACTTGTAACTGTACAGTATTACTTGAATACAATAATTAGCTAAATTAGGAATTTATAGTGAACTACAGTAGCTAAGGCTTTTTTTAAATATACCCATTGAATTTTTTACTAGATGTGCCGTCTTGTCATTCCATCTCTTAGGAGACAAAAGGCTTCGGATTTGGGCAAGACAATCTATCCACATTGTTTTGAAGGCTCTTTAATAAAGCAGCAGCAGCAAGGAGCTCCTGAGCTATGTTTCCTAATAGAGTAATACTACTGTATACTACCTTCTACAACAATACAGTATGCAGCTAAAGGATCAGCTTCCATCAAACACCTCTATTCACAGACAATGTAGTTGTCTGGGGTTTGACCCTGTCACACGAAAGTTTAAGGGTTTGTGTTCCGGAGTTAAAGCATCCATGAGCAAGCTTTCCACAGCTCTGCCCAAGTGTACAATAAATACACATTATTCACAACACTCTCTCATACACTCTAGCCAGTATGCTAACCCTGCTACCATTGATGGAACCTGGGAGAGTGTGAGAAAAGTTTGTTTTAAATGTAAGCTGGATATATATAGCAGTGTGGGAGTCATTTTACAGTCACGTATTTGGTGCGGGCTAGACATCTCTACATAAAGCCCTTCTGCCAAACAAATAGCGAGCCGTGTTAGCGCATGTGTGTGTGGCGGTGGGGGGTACGCTGCCCAAACCTCAGCAGTGGGCACTCTTGACAGCTGCTTTCATCTCGTTATTATTCCTCCTTCACGCTCAAGGATTTTTTTGGGCTTTCTTAAGTATTTCTGTCCCTCTTGTCTCCCCGTACCTCCCCCGCAACCCCCCCCGCACCACACCGCTGTCACCGCTCTCTGATTGGCTGTTGTGACAGAGCCGTCTCGGCGCTGTCAGGCTCTTCTAAAGCTGAGTTTAATTACTCCTTTTCATGGATGTGACACGCGTGCACGTGTACACACACACACACAGATGCACGCGTTTTGGTTCGCACATACAGAAATAACTAAATACAAAGACTCATAGAGTAGACGCACACACACGCACGCACACATACACACATACAAACATGCAAACAAAAGCTAAAAAATACACACTCCCATGACAGATACACACACACACGTATGCGCACAAGCAGAAACACACTCACAAACACACTAATTAAACCATGCACTTGCACGCTCTCCCTTTCACACACACAAATGGTTTCTCGCACACACACACACACCCAGAGATTGACACGCTCAGCGTTGTGCTCAGCAGTGTGTCGGCAGTAATTGTCAAACCAGCGCGGTGATTGAACTCTCCGGCAGTCGGCCCACCTGACAGACGCAGCTAGCTGCTAGCCTCTTCCTGCAGGACAAAGCGGACCCCCAGATGTTTGTCACTTTCTGTTTCCTCAGCGATGAGGAACGTTTCTTCTTATTTTGAATGGGTGGGGGGGTGTATGTGCAATAGTGAGGGACTTCGACAGACACTTATCGATCTCACATACCCCCGCTGTGCCTAGCTCTGAACAGCCAGTTAAAGACATTGATATGAGGTTGGTCCTATCTGCTGGTTTGAAGAAAGAACTGACAGTTTGAACCTGCGGCCATGCTAGTAGCTATATCATGCATTGTGCAGCATGTCTTCAGCAACCCCCAATGCTTTCTCCATACAGTAGCTCCAGCCCTCTCAGAGCAATGTTATCATTGTTGTTATGTTTTGAAACCCTTCCCCCCTCCCACAGTGTTGAGTGGCAGGCACTCCTCTCTACCTCTCACCCTGCAGCCACATGTTTTTCAAGCATAGCGTATTACTGGATGGATGGGGGAATTATGGGGAGAAGACATGTCACCATTACATAAAGACGAGACATAAAACATAATGCGTGTGCCTGTGTGCGCTTTGTCCAATCACATGTCTCTGATTTTCTATTTTTAGTAGTCACAAGAATGATGGCAGAATGACTGAATAATGTTCCCTCTGTTTCTCCCGCTTCTTTGTCAACGTTATCTTTAACAGGCACCCTGCCCTACGACATCAAGATCGTAATAGCGGGAAACCACGAGTTGACATTCGACCAGGAGTTTATGGCTGACTTGATCAAGCAGGACTTTTACTACTTCCCCTCTGCCTCGAAGCTGAAGCCGGAGAACTATGAGAACGTCCAATCACTGCTCACAAACTGCATCTACCTGCAGGACTCCGAAGTCACCGTGCGTGGATTCAGGATCTATGGCTCCCCCTGGTGAGTACAGCAGAATGCACACACAGACATCTTGCGGTCTACTGGCAGACCCCCCACCACTATCTGACAAACGGAGAGGCCTTCTGCTATAAAGTATACAGTGTACATGCAAAACTGTATACTTCAAAAACACAAGTTTGTTCTATTAGAACTACCTGCCCCAACCTGCTATGCTAGGTAGCTAATGCTAACCACGTAATTCTACTAAACTTAACCTAATTCCACTAAACTTTGTGTAATTCTACTAAACCTAACCTAAATCCCCTAAATGTAGCATAATTCTACTAAACCTAGCCTAATACATCTAAAACTGAAACGGAATTCTTAAAAATCTGTCACCGATGTCTGAATAGAAAGGGAACCGGCCTGCTAATTATGCAGCAATGTGCTCATTATGCAAGAAGGTGCTTGTACAGTAGTATGTACAGTAGTACAATACAACCACATCATTCCACTTTGAATGGTGTGGTTGTATTGACATGGCTAATGGCAATTCTAGAGTTAATCATAACATCCAATATGTAATTACTGAACTAGAACTAATCATGTACAGTATGTAGTTAACCTATAGCTAGCTTACAGGCTGTAGCTATTAACCTTCTGCATTGAGCATTTAAAAAATATATATATTCAGTTGATTGTGATGCTTATTATCAGAATTAATGTGATTATGATTAGTATGATATTTTTCTGCCTGGTTGGTGAATGCCCATTTAGTTTATGTGGGTGTCTGCTGTGTATGTGTGTTTTAGTGGTCCCCATGGGCTGTGTGTGTGTGTGTGTGTGTGTGTGTGTGTGTGTGCGTGTGTGTGTACGTGTGCGTGTGCGTTGGGTAATCGGTTAGCTGTGATAGCCAGGTCCCCTGAGTTTATTGCTTAGGCCACCGCAGATAGTGCCTCAGGTGAACTCGCACACACACGCACACACACACTCGCACACACACACACACACAGTGGTGAGGAGGGAGGTTAGGGCAACAGAACAATGAGAGAAAAACGATGGTGTGTGTGTGTGTGTGCGTGTGTGTGCGTGTGCGTGCACCATTTCTCTTCACTTCACCGGCTGGCCCTGGCTTGTGTAACGGCACATGAGATGGTATGTGTGTGTATGTGTGTGTGTGTGTGTGAGACAGCTGGAGGCTCTGTGTGTTTCCCCTCTCCTCTCCTCCTATCTCTCCTTCTCCCATCCCTCCATTGCCATCTTCCCCGTTCCTCTCCATCATCCTCTCTCTCTCCTTCTCTCTCTCTCTCTCTCTCTCGCTGGCTGTTACAGTCCTGTCGCCATGGCAATGCCAAGCCGGTGCTGGCTAGCGCTGGTGGTGGCGCTAGTTTATGGCCCGTGGCCCACAAACACACACACACACACACACACACACACACACACACACACACACCACCTGACAGTGACGTGCTCACAGACTTACGCCAGACAGACAAACAGGAAATTAGGCAAACACACACAGAGAGAGAGAGAGAGAGAGAGAGAGAGAGAGGCAGTCATGTGGTAGGGATGTGCGAGGTGTGTAAATCTGTTTGAATAGATGTGTGTGTGTGTGTGTGTTTGTGTGTGTGTAATTGCATGACTGTCACATCACATGTTTCTGACTGTCATGTCACTGTCAGTTTGTATGTGTTATCTCTCTCTCTCTCTCCCTCACCTTCCCCCTCTCTCTCTCTCTCTATCTCTCTATCTATCTTATCCACACTTCTTGCCGCCCCCCCCTCTTCCTGCCCCCCCCCCTCCCATAGAGAAAGTGTGTGTGGGGGTGCACAGGAAGTATGCTGTTGACTGAAACACACAGACACAGACACACACACACATGCAGACACACGTGCAGGCCTACCATGCTCAACACACCCCCTACTATCTCATCTGTCATGGGCCACCCTCTGTCATAGAGCTAAAGGGACAGTGGATGCACACAGCATTTGTGTGTGTGTGTGTGTGTGTGTGTGTGTGTGTGTGTGTGTGTGTGTGTGTGCGTGTTTTGTTTGTGTGAATCAGTATATCTGTACATTTGTGCGTGTGTGTGTGTGTGTGTGTTTACAGTATGTGACTGCATATGCCTGTACATTTGTGTGTGTGTTTTTGTTTGTGTAAATCAGTATGTCTGTACATTTGTGTGTGTGTTTGTTTGTGTGAATCAGTATGTCTGTACATTTGTGTGTGTGTTTGTTTGTGTGAGTCAGTGTCTGTACATTTGTGTGTGTGTGTGTGTGTGTGTGTGTGTGTGTGCGTGTGTGTGTGTGTGTGTGTGTGTGACAGTATGTCTGTACAGAATGTGTGTCACATCACAGCCATTATGTGGTCCATAAACTTGCATGTGTCTTAGCAAGTCTTAGCTGTGCTTCTGTGTGTGTGTGTTTGGCTATAAATATTATGGCTATGGCATTTGAGTTGAATGAATGGATTTACACTGGCAGACTTGCGTATACCTTTCCTGTAACACTATTCTTTGCATATAGGATCACTTAATCCATTTCAATATAACAAGCAGATTTTCATCATAAAATGAAATGTTGGCATCAAATGAAAAAGATCCTGTGGGAACCAAAACACTGTTCCAATGCTGAGTTCTAAATGTACTAGAAATAAGTTTGATTCCCAAATTCTACATGTGCCTTCTCGTACAATTATACTGTAATAACTAATAAAATAATACAATTGGGGCTGCACGATTCTGGATAAAATGAAAATCACGATTTTCTTGCTTAGAATTGAGATCATGAAAGTAACAAAACATGATGAATATTATCTTCCTGACAGGACTGGCACATCAACTTTGAACAGAAAGGAAATGCTCCTATTTTTAACTTAAAATGCAACCGCTTCATACTTTACCAAATACTTTAACTAGAACTAGAAAAAAACTCTTAGTCACGTAACGCATTTGGCCACTCAAAACAAAAATACAAATATTGCAATAGCGCGCTATTAAATTACATCACCCCGACAGCCTTATCTGAGTTCTCATTGTCTTACTTGAATATATTTATTAAAGCTTGGCCATTAAAGTCTGTTATTTGTAATGTTAACTTTTTTTAGCAAACCACCAATAACAACTGTTTTATAAGTACACTGTAACTTTATTTTCCCGTAAATTAACAGTAGATTACTAGCAGCAGAGACGCCAGTAGTTTACTGTTTTTTTACTGCGCGCCGTCTGTCATTTATTTTTACAGGAAAATATAATTTTTTGGTTTACAGAATATGACAGTAGAATAACTGCATTTCACTGTAATTTCACGTTATATGCTGTATGATAACAGTATAATACTGTTTATTTGCAAAGAGTAATACAGTCTGTTATTTTTGCATTTAATTCATATAAATCCCCACAAATGGGAAAAATAAAACAAATAAATAAGACAATACACATAAAATATTGCTTTAATGTAGTTTATTATATAACCAATTCACAGCCACACCTCATAACCTATTTCTTTCGCTGAGAATCACATAAGTAAATTCACTGACGCTATGGTCCATGTCACTGTAGTGAACGCACAGGGGAACCCATCAAGTGAATACCCCAAATAAAATATAGTGGGCTATAGCCTAGTGTTGTAGTACTCAAGACCGGTCTCCAGACCACTTTTTGAAGGTCTTGTCTCGGTCTCGGACCAAGAGGACCCGGGATTTTACTTCAAGACCGGTCAAGACCACAACTGCAGGAATTTAATTATTGCCGCCCGGTGCATGTCTAATCATAATTAATGTGATTAGATGTAAAACCTCCCTTAAATTTCTAATGTTTTACTTTACGCTCTGCGACTGGGACGGCCGACTGGCCGCATCTGCTGCGCTACAGTCAGTGCATCGCTGTTTCTGTGTTCTGTTTCTGTGTTCGTCAGAATGGGCCAAACTAATACTTTGAATATTGAGGGGAGACACGAGTGGCCCCTCCAATCTTGGACTGCTCCTTGAAATGCTGGAATCTGATTGGCCCGAGAGCAGTTTTCACACAGTCCAATCGAATGCAAGTGTATGAGATATTTTTTAAATTTTAGTTTCTTATCCAAATAAATCAAGTGCAGGGCAGGCAAATATACGTGTGTATAAAATGAGAAGACGAGCACTCCAAGCTTTGCTTTCAAATGTAAAAGACCTCATGAGCATTGACTCTTGATTGGTATCAATCACCGATGACGAGTGCCTGTAAAACAAGAAATTAATCAAGAGAACTGAGCAACATATGTTTTCACTGTAAAAACATAAAACAGAACAAAAGAAAAAACTAAAATTGAAAGGATGTAATAAAAATATAGTACTATAATAGTTGTATAAGTGATAGTAAATAAACAGATGTAATTCTAGTAGTAGTGTCACGGTTCGCGGCCGCTCCGGCAGCAGACAGCGCCAGGCCGCCGGTTCAGCACCGGACAGCGCCGCTGCTGCCACGTCAGCCTCCTAATGCAGCTCACGTGCAGCAGCCTTGCCTCCGCTTCCTGGGCGGCGGTATAAGAAACTGTCTGCCCTGGCACCTGTTGCCAGTTCGTTGGATGCATGTACCAGCGATCCAGCAGTATCGTCTGCTTCCCTTCGCCAGACAGCCACGTCTGTCCCCTCTTCGCCGCAGCCCGTCTGCAACTCTGCTCTTCGCCTCCAGCGATCACAACGCTGCTCTTCGCCTCCAGCGATCACAACGCTGCTCCTCGCCACCAGCGATCACAACGCTGCTCCTCGCCACTAGCGATCACAACGCTGCTCCTCGCCACCAGCGATCACAACGCTGCTCTTCGCCGCCAGCGACCTCAACGCTACAGCCCTCACCAGCGGTTGTATCCTCACCTGACTGTTTTAATAAATCTCCTTTACTTTTATCTGTCGTCTACCGCCTCTGTGTTCCGCGCCTGGGTCTTCGTCCTCCCTCCGCCCCGTATCATAACAGTTTTAGCCCTTATGTGTATGTAGGGGGCTATTTAAACTGAGTGTGTATATATATGTATATATTATTGTCATTTACTGTGTATCCCCATGCTGTATTTATGGACTAGGTTAGCCGCATTAGCTTGGGCCTAGTGTGTATTTGGACGAAATATCCATTCATCCATCCATCCATTCCGCTTATCCGGAGTCTGGTCGCGGGGGCAGCAGCTCCAGCAAGCGACCCCAAACTTCCCTTTCCCAAGCCACATCAGCAAGCTCTGACTGGGGGATCCCGAGACGTTCCCAGGTCAGTGTGGAGATATAATCTCTCCACCTGGTCCTGGG